>JARQOD010001226.1:0-104870 GCA_033576555.1 Oophaga sylvatica
AAGCATCAGCAGGAACTTCTACGGAGAGAAGAAGAGCACCGATGCTGGGCAGAGGAGCAAGAGAAAATTCTCCAAAAACTCCAGATAGAGAAGGAAGCTAACGCACAGCTCAGGAAATCCACGACAGACCAGGAAATCGAACGGTTGCGCTCTCCCGGTCCATGCTACGGGAAGAGAGTGAACTGAAGAGGTTGACCAAAGAAGGGGCCTCGACGGCGAAAGAAAGCCAGCAAGGGAACCACCATCCAGATGGCCACACCCGAAAGTCACAGTGAAGCGGGAGGCGGACATGAGAGCTATGCCACTACAATACCTCCATGAGAAGCAGAGATGTCGGGAGCCAACTAGAAAACCTCCAAGTCGGAGGGCGTTGATGGAAAGCCTTGGGAAGATCCAGATGCTCTTGGAGATGAACCAGGGAAGAATAGAGCAGCTAAAACTTGAGAAGAAGCAGACCAACAGACAGCTGCAAGAGTTGAGGGAAAAAAGGCAGTCACCTTCAACCCACAGTATAGAGAGCGCAGAGGTTCGCTGCAGAATGAAGGTCATCGAAGTGAAACTAAGACAGAACATAGATGGCCTGAAATAAGAGCTAGAGGCAGTGACACCTCAATTAGATCAGGACTCAGTGACCTAAGGCAAACTGTGACAGACCGGCTGATTGTGGAGACGACTGAAAGGAGTTTCTAGTCGGTGAATGAAATGTGCCAAGCCCACGGCTTTAGGCAGAGGGGGAGGTATGTAGTGATAGTAAGACTTCACTATACCTTTGTATGTGGTTTGAGGACCTGTGATGAGGTCACAAGAGCACATGACAGGTCATGTGCTCTGTGTTAGCTGAACGGCTGGTGTATATAAGTGAGCCTGCTGCTGACCACAGGTGTGAGTGGCTGGAGGAGTGGAAAACTCCAGTGTGGGAGTTCTGAGGAGACCACCAGTCTGGTTGCTGAAAGAGTGCTCAGTTAGAGTACCAGGACTTTATATCTGTTTTTGTTACTTTGTGCCAGAGAAGGCTGTTTTCTTTTTCTGTTTTAAGGCAAGTTTATGAAGTTGTAATAAACTTGCTTAAAGAACCTGGAAGAGTCGCCCTCCTGCTTACCTCCGGTCGTACACCAGCGAGACCACATCCCTACAATATAATATAATATATATATATATATATATTTATATATATACAGTGGGTTCGGAGAGTATTCAGACCAGTTCACATTTTTCACTCTTTGTTTCATTGCAGCCATTTGGTAAATGTAAAAAAGTTCATTTTTTTCTCATTAATGTACACCCTGCGAAAAAACGAAAATATAGAAATTTTTGCAAATTTATTAAAAAAGAAAAACTGAAATATCACATGGTTATAAGTATTCAGACCCTTTGCTGAATAATGAGTAGAAGCATCCTTTTGAGCTAGTACAGTCATGAATCTTCTTGGGAATAATGCAACAAGTTTTTCACATCTGGATTTGGGGATCATCTGCCATTCTTCCTTGCAGATCCTCTCCAGTTCCGTCAGGTTGGATGGTGAACGTTGGTGGACAGCCATTTTCCGGTCTCTCCAGAGATGCTCAATTGAATTTAGGCCAAGGCTTTGGCTGTGCCAGTCAAGAATGGTCTCAAAGTTGTTCTGAAGCCACTACTTTGTTATTTTAGCTGTGTGCTTGGGGTCAATGTCTTGTTGGAAGGTGAACCTTTGGCCAAGTCTGAGGTCCATGTAATAAGGATCTACCAATCAAAAATTAAGGTGTATACAGCAAGGTAGAAGTGCAGGCTTAAAATATAACTTTTAATAATTGCCTTTAAAAAACGAGATTTTCGTTCAATAATATCAAAAAGCAACAAAATGTATCCTAACCACCAGTGACTTGTGAGAAAACAAAATATAATTAATTAAAACCGTCAGTAAAGCAGACTGACTTAATCATAGGTTAGATAGGGATAGATCTATCTGGACACTATCCACAAAATATCAATGACTGTATGTGCTTATTTACTCTCATATATTGCACATCAATAATATGGAACAGTCTTACCACATGTCGATATCCACCGTGTACTCGTAGATGGGGGAGGCCTTTTTAAGCATAATGCCATACATTACCCCAAACCAGGTGGATACATGTGAACCAAGGACTGACAATCTCCCAACGCGTTTCTCTGGCTAGATCATCAGGGGAGAGTTATGCCATTTTTGTCAGCTGTTATGGTGTCTGTCACCCGCAGCGCCTGTGTGGACTGTTGGACGGGTGCGCGTGTCTGAACCACGTGCGCTCTTAAATAGGACTCTAAAACGGTCATATAGTGACGTCAGATCCTGTGCGTTCTCATTCACTACGTAATATCCTATGCGTTCTCATTCACTACGTAATATCCTGTGCGTTCTTTTAGCAACGTCATATCCTGTGCGTTCTCATTCACGACGTAATATCCTAAGCGCTCGTCATCTGGAACGCATATTTGGAACGCAAACTATCATGCCGGTGCACATAAATGAATTAACATAGAGAGATGAGATGACGTCATATCCTAGGCGCCTTTCATATTGACGTGTCTCAAATGCGCTCCACATCCAAGACATTCAATTGGAACGCAAATTAATCAGTGGGTGCCCACTAAATCAATAACATGATAATTTCAGAATAGAACGCTGAGATAACGTCATATCCTACGCATTCTTTATAGTGAAATTCTTTTTAGAAAATGTAATCTCTATGAGATCGGCAACTACACAAGGTGTGATGGCAAGAATTTTGGATAAACTCCATAAATATTGACTCAGACAATAATTGATAGAATCAAAGGAGAAACAAGAGATTTAAATTTATTTTCTAAAAAGAATTTTTGGGATCAGCTATGAAAAACTTCTTTAAAAACAGGATGGTATTATCGTTAAATACATTATTGGCATTATATCTATAATGTGACGCCCATAGATGAATCACATGAATATTTTTGAATTTATGATTCTATGTGCTATCCATTTGGGAGCGCATTAAATATTGCGTCACCATGTGGGACGCATAATTATGACGATTTTTCAGAATTCATGTGATCCATTATATATACCTGTTAATTTGCGTTCCATTCAAGCGTCTCAAATAAAGAGCGCATAAGAGATCACGTCACTATAAAGAATGCGTAGGATATGACGTTATCTCAGCGGCCGATATTCGCTGTATCGGAATTCCGATGTCATGGGTGCATCGCCACAAGGATCGTCGCGATTGCACATTCTGACTTCTCGCAGCTGAGTTGCTGTTACTTTGTGTTTGGTAGTGAGGGAGTTAATTTTACCTAGCTCTTTGCTAAGACTAGGTCCAGCCTCGCCCGGCTGCTTTTGATTATGTACTAATTAGCTTCCTTTATATTCCTGCCAGTCTGTGTGTTAGATGCCGGTGAAAGCTTACATGCACACCAGTAGTTTGGATCAGGTCATGAGAAGACTTAAGTTAAGAGTTCCTTTGTGGTTTCTCCTCTCCTCGATTATAGTTTATCTCCTAGACCTTTTGTGTTCCCTCGGTGTTTAAGTTTGTATGCAAGACAGTGTTTACTTTGTCCCCTGTCTGTCTCGTTTGTCTGTACTGTTTGTTAAGCAGTAACCTGCCTATTCCCTGTGTGGTAATCAGGTCCTTCTGAGGACTAGATTACAGTTATCAGGACTTATAGGAGACAGGGTTACGTTGGCGGCCTGGACCTCTGTACCATTAACAGTACCTCCAGGTTGAGGGACGAGTCAGGTCCCCAGTTTAGGGTCAGCATAGACCCGTCCACTGCAGCCTGAGTACAGTATTATACGTCTCAGGATTCACCCACAGTACAACGGATATTATGTCAGGTAATACTATACTTTATACATGTTGAGATTTCCTATTTATATGTTATATTGCATGTTGTCCCTCTTAGTATTGATTACTGACATCATATGTGTATCTGTGATACAGCATGACATCCGATACTTAGTTCCGATATTTTCCATATATCGTATACCGGAATCGGAAGTTCCCATAATTCTTTGAGAGGCAATGTGATTTTAGTCAGCCAATGAGGAATCCTAAGAAGTGTGGGCACATCCTGTACTGCTGCGGTCATGTTAACTAATGGCATGGCTGTGATTGGATGCTGAAATGATGTCAGAATGCACTATAAAAGGCGCCGCCGCCATTTTAGCGTCACTGTGCTGTGAACTCAGTTAGGGAAAGAACGCTGCTCTGCTGACTCTGAGGGACAGCTAGAGATTGCGATTTAGTGTACTGTGCTTTAGGCAGGCTAGTTTACCACCGGCTGTGTAAAGCTTCCTTTTGGCTGCAGTGTTGTTTTAACAACTCTGCAAGGTGTGTGTGAGTGCAGGTGACGCTGCAGTTTGCTCTGTATGCAACGCTGTCTGTAGGCATCTGCACGTGTCACTGACAGACTCTTTTTTTTTCTTCAGTGTAATTCTTGCTGCTCCATGCAATTGAAATAATAGTGTGACATGCTTCCATCCGTATACAATACCTTGGTTGCAAACACTATAGAAGTCCACAAAGGAGCCTTTCACAGATAGTGAACAGTTGTGTTTCAGTGTTCACTGCAGTCTGTGAGGTTTTTTTTTTTTTTGAGTGCAGATCACGCTCCAGTTACTTCAACTAATGCTGCTTGTACTCTGCTGAGTGTCTGTCACTGCCTCATCCTTGTCATTTTTCAAAAATTGGTGCTGCTTTATACTATTTTAAATTTACAAAAATCTATTAGTGTGACGCTCTTCCATTAAAATACAATACATTGCTTGCAAACATAATAGAAGTCCACAAAAAGGCCTTTCACAGCAAGTGAACAGTTGTGTTTCAGTATTCACTCTAGTCTGAGGTTTAATTTTTTTGTAGGAGTGTAGATCCCGCTCCACTTACTTCAACCACCGCTGCGTGTACTCTGCTGAGTGTCTGTCACTGCCTCATCCTTGTCATTTTTCAAAAATTGGTGCTGCTTTATTCTATTTTAAATTTACAAAAATCTATTAGTGTGACGCTCTTCCATCAAAATTAGTGTTGAGCGATACTGCTCGATATCTAGAAAAAAAGGATCGGAATGGTATCGCCGATATCACTAAAATATCGGCGATACCCGATACCGATACCGGAAGTCCAATGTAGGTCTATGGGAACCAAATATCGACATTAAAAAAAACCCATTCTTGCCTTGTCGGTTAATTGTACATGAAGGAAAACAACAAAGAGTAATGTAGAATGTATTGGGGGAGGTTGAGGAGGCAAAAAGGCATACATGTTTAACCCAATGCATTGGAATAGCATTAATATATTTTTTTTTGGAAATACGTTTGGATTGACGAACAAATTGACAATGTTGTTAACCTTTTTTCTATTTTGGCAAATATGTATGTTTCACAACTTCCATGCTCTTCACCTTTTTAACTTTTGCCAGTGCCACACTTTCTCCTTCATAATCTTCAGCAGCATCATCTTTCTCATCAAATTATTCTTCATCTTCACCTTCTTAATCTTCTTCTTAAACTTCTTGCTATTCATGTTTTTGTTTACATTACTCATATTGTTATTATTAAACTATTAATCTTCTTCATTCAAATTCTTCATCTTCTTCCTCTTCATCTTCTTCATCATATTCTTATTTGTGACAGAGATTCCTGTACTTGTAATCTGTAAAAGTATGAATTTTTCATTCTTCCGTTCTTGCTGTCACAAAAGATTTAAATTACAACAGTATTTGTCCGTGTTCAGTTTAGCCTGCAGCAGCAGGCATTTTCCAGGGGCACCACGAGGAGGAACGGACTCACCCCCATACACTGCTTAGTCTTCTTCTGCTTAGAATTTAGAGCATATATTTTGCTCTTCATTTTGGTCTTATACTTCATGTTCTTCTGCTTTTTGATCTTCTGCTTATTGTTCTTCTGTCTGTTGTTCTGTATCTTGTAGTTTGTCTTAACCTTCTTTGTCCTGTTGGTGATCTTCTTCAGGGTAATCTTTTATTTTTTCTTTGTGATGGTGTTCAGGCTGGATGGCTTCATGCTCGTCGTCCTTGTTGTCGTCATCTTCTTCTGGGTGGTCTTTAAGGTCGTCTAATTTCAGAGAACCAGCTGACGTTACTGGAACCCGGACGGGTACCAGATGGAACAAGAGACAATGGAAGTAACGAGGACCAGCTGACTGTGCTGGAACCAGGAGGGGCAGCAGAAGTAAAAGAGGCAATGTCACAACCGAGTACCAGCTGACGTTACTGTGACACGGTTACTAAGCAGGAGGTACCTGTGCTCCAAAGCACTACCAAGGACCAGCAGACGTTGCTGGAACTCGTATACGGAGATGGAGGCACCTAGGCCAAAGGCACTGGGGAGAATCAGTTGACGGTACTGGACCCCGGATGGATAGCAGAAGGAAAAGAGGCAATGTCACAACCGAGTACCAGCTGACGTTACTGTGACACGGTTACTAAGCAGGAGGTACCTGTGCTCCAAAGCACTACCAAGGACCAGCAGACGTTGCTGGAACTCGTATACGGAGATGGAGGCACCTAGGCCAAAGGCACTGGGGAGAACCAGTTGACGGTACTGGACCCCGGACGGGTAGCAGAAGGAAAAGAGGCAATGTCACAACCGAGTACCAGCTGACGTTACTGTGACACGGTTACTAAGCAGGAGGTACCTGTGCTCCAAAGCACTACCAAGGACCAGCAGACGTTGCTGGAACTCGTATACGGAGATGGAGGCACCTAAGCCAAAGGCACTGGGGAGAACCATTGACGGTACTGGACCCCGGACGGGTAGCAGAACGCACCCATGAAAATGTAAGTTGACAGGACGCAAGCCGTCCGCAGTTACCGAATCACACAGTCCTACAGTGGGTGCTTGTCCTATTGTCACAATGGAAACAGCCTTTATTTACATATCCCACAGCACACATAGGAATCACCTAAACTGCCTGCACTATAGAGTCGGCTAACCCGAATGCAACACGACAGCACAACTTATTGGAGGATAATTGACGTTCACACTGCCAGGAAACAGCTGTCGTGCTGTAACCAGGCTGGCCAGGAGTCAGTACCCCTGCCAATTACTTACGAGCAACAAATGGCGGTGTTGTAGCCCAGGGAGTAGAGTTCAGGTGGTAGAAAGATGAACATAACAGGAGACATGGAAAACGTTGCCAAACAGTTATTTAATCTTAAAACGGACAGGCAAATTCAGGTGATATCCATGCCTTGTTCATTTTCAGAAAAGTAAGCCGGTCTACATTCTCTGAGGATAGTCGCATGCGACGGTCTGTTAGTACATCACCTGCAGCACTAAAGACGCGCTCAGATAATACACTGGCAGCAGGGCAAGCCAGCACCTCCAATGCATACTGGCTAAGCTCTGGCAATGTATCCAACTTAGAGACCCAAAATTTGAAAGGGAAGAGGCATCTGGGAGTACACTTAGAGGGAAAGACAAGTAGTCTGTCACCATCTTACGGAAACGTTGCTTCCTGGTGACTGGAGCCGTCTCGGATGGTGTAGACCTTGCTGGCGCTGTCACAAAACTTCGCCACATTTGTAACATACAGCTCTTGCCCTGTGCAGAGGCGCTGCTTGTGCTCCCTCTTGTTGTAGAGGTGTCTACACTGCCTCGACGCACAGAGCTGCTTTGTAAAGCAGTAGCAGCAGCATCTCTCTCGGCTGGAATGTACAACAGTATGGATTGCACCAGTGTGTCTTGGTACTCACGCATTTTACGGTCCCGGTTCCCCGGTGTGATGAGGGTTTGTAAGTTGTCCCGGTAGCGAGGGTCTAGGAGGGTGTACACCCAATAATCTGACGTGGTGAGAATGTGGGCGATGCGGCGGTCGTTTCTCAGGCACTGAAGCATGAAATCAACCATGTGCTGCAGACTCCCAACTGGCCAACAAAAGCTTTGTCCTCTGGAAGAGGCGTCATCTCTGCCTCCTCTGCATCACCCCACCCTCGCTCTACATACTGACTAGAGCGTTGTGTACCTCCCTCTGTAGGGATTTCTTCCTCCTCCATTGACTGCTCCTCCTCCTCATCCTCCTCACAAAGTGAGCCCTGCCCAGCCCTTTGTGAGGAACCACGTTGCGCTGACTGTCCTGAAGGTAATTGAATTTGTGACTCCTCATCCTCCACCTCTTCCAAAACGTCTTCCTTTAGTGCTTTCAGTGATTTCTGAAGCAGGCAGATAAGGGGGACAGTCATGCTGACTAGTGCATCATCTGCACTCGCCATCCGCGTTGAGACATCAAACGCACGCAAAACGTCGCAGATGTCCTTCATAGAGGCCCACTCAGTAGTGGTGAAGTGTGGACGGCGCAAAGAGCGACTTGATTGCGCCTGATGCAGCTGATACTCCATTACTGCTGTCTGCTGCTCACACAACCGCTCCAACATATGTAACGTGGAATTCCACCTGGTGGGTACGTCACATATGATGCGATGTTCAGGAAGGCGAAATCGGCGTTGCAGAGTAGCAATGCGCGATCTGGCTATGCTGGAACGTCGCAAGTGAGCGCACTCTAGGGGACCTTCTGCAGCAGTCCAGCAAGATCCGGATAGTCCCTCAAAAAACTCTGCACGACCAAGTTGAGCACATGTGCCAGACATGGTATGTGAGTAAGGTTGCCAAGGCCCAGAGCTGCCACCAGATTTCGGCCATTGTCACACACTACCAAGCCTGGCTGGAGATTCGCAGGCAAAAACCACACGTCGCTCTCCTGCTTGATGGCATTCCATACCTCCTGCGCTGTGTGGCTTAGATTCCCCATTGAAATCATTTTCAGGACGGCCTGTTGACGTTTGGCCACGGCTATGCTCATATCGGTCGCAACAGGTAAGCGTTCACGGGTCCATGTGGAGGTATACCGTGATGGCTCGTGCAGCGATGATTCTGAGGAACTGGAGTAGGAGGAGGAATCAATGTGTACAGACTGGATTCCTGCAATCCTTGGAGTTGGCAGAACACGTACAGCGCCACTGGCAAGATCTGTACCCGGCTCCACAACATTGACCCAATGGGCAGTGAGGGAAAGGTATCATCCCTGGCCATGGGTTCTGGTCCACGCATCGGTGGTCAGGTGGACCCTGCTACTGACGGCGTTTAGTAGCGCATGTTTAATGTTTCCCTCGACATGTTTTTGCAGAGCAGGGACGGCTTGCCTGCTGAAATAAAATCGGCTTGGCACATTATATTGTGGGACTGCCAATGCCATTAAGTTCCTGAAACTGTCAGTCTCCACCAGCCTGAATGACAGCATTTCAAGGGACAGGAGTTTTGCAATGCCAGCATTCAGAGCCTGTGCTCGTGGATGGTTTGCCGAGTATGGCCGTCTTTTATCCCATGCCTGTGGTACCGATGGCTGTTTTGTGGCCTGGGAGTGTGACGATGACTGTGAACTTGCTGCTGTGGGTAGAATAACAGTTTGTCTATGGACAACAGTGACCGAGGTTCTTCCATGGAGATCCTGTGAGGAAGCCGAACCAGGTGTGTGTGAGCTGGAGGTAGAGGCTCCAACACGACCTGAAGATGTAGGTGCTGCTGTAGGTTGGCCTACATCTCCAGTGTGTCTTTGTAACTCAGCTATGTGCTTTGTCCGTACATGTTTCCACATATTTGTGGTATTCAGGTTACTGATATTTTTACCTCTTTTAACTTTTTGCTTACACAGCTTGCATTGAACATAGCAAATATCATCTACAAGTCTGCCAAAAAAGGACAACGCAGTGCAAGTCATGGAGCGCCAATTTTGACATTTCTAAGAGAACTGCTCCCAACAGGTGCCAAACTGGAGGATACAGGCAAGCGAGTCTGCAGCCTACCTCTCCCTCCTCTTTGTACCGTTGGGCCAATCTCTTCCTCAGAGCTGCTCCCACCACCTTCCTGCTGCTCACGCCATGTTGGGTCTCGGACTTCATCATCTCCACTACCCTCTTCCAACACCTGCTGCTGTTGGATGGTCTGGGCAGCACCATGCTCCACAAAACCTGGCAACTGAGTCTCATCATCATCATGAGATGCGTTCTGCGGTGTGCTGTCCATCGGCACTGGCTCACCCGCCTCTTCAGATTGAGAGAGACACAGCTGTTGCGCATCACTGCATACTCCCTCTTCTTCAAATTGCAGAATGCTGCTTGCCTGTGCCCGTGTTTGCGAGCCAACAGATTCTGAGAACAGAAGCAGAAACTCAGCTGGCTCCTGTACAGAACTCTCTGACTGCCTGGGCAATTTGACAGGCGGTGAACAGACAGATGGTTGCTCAACAGTGTTGTGTTCCTGAGAGGAGGTGGAAGGAATTGAAGTCGATGCATTGGCTGCCATCCAACCAACAACGGCTTCAATTTGTTCTTCCCGCCGCAGGGGGGCACGCCGAGCTCCTACCAAAGTGCACATAAAGGAACACTCATGGGTAAACTGGTGGATGCTGTGTCACTGAGGGCGGCAGCAGCCACAGAATCCCCACGTCCTCTCCCTGCTGAAACTCCACGGCCACGACCACGTGCCTTACTCCCTGCCTTCTTCATCTTGGTAGATTGATAAAGAAAGTCAGAAAAGTTATAAGGCCTAAGTGTGGTTATTACGCAGAGACTGAAGTGAACACTGAAACACAACTGTTCACAATCTGTGAAAGGCTACTCCTTTGTCTACTTCTATAGTGTTTGCAACCAATGTATTGGATACGGATGGAAGCGCGTCACACTAATAGATTATATTTATTTTAAATGGAATGGAGCAGAACCAATTGGAGAGAAATGAAAAGATGAGGCACTGAGACACGCTCAGCAGATACAAGCAGCCATGCTTGAACAAGTATCTGAAGCGTGTTGTGCACTCAAAAAATAAAAAACACAGACTGAAGTGAACACTGAAGCACAACTGTTCACAATCTGTGAAAGGCTACTCCTTTGTCTACTTCTATAGTGTTTGCAACCAATGTATTGGATACGGATGGAAGCGCGTCACACTAATAGATTATATTTATTTTAAATGGAATGGAGCAGAACCAATTGGAGATAAATGAAAAGGATGAGGCACTGAGACACGCTCAGCAGAGTACAAGCAGCAGTGCTTGAACAAGTAACTGGAGCGTGATGTGCACTCAAAAAATAAAAAACACAGACTGAAGTGAACACTGAAACACAACTGTTCACAATCTGTGAAAGGCTACTCCTTTGTCTACTTCTATAGTGTTTGCAACCAATGTATTGGATATGGATGGAAGCGCGTCACACTAATAGATTATATTTATTTTAAATGGAATGGAGCAGAACCAATTGGAGAGAAATGAAAAGGATGAGGCACTGAGACACGCTCAGCAGAGTACAAGCAGCAGTGCTTGAACAAGTAACTGGAGCGTGATGTGCACTCAAAAAATAAAAAACACAGACTGAAGTGAACACTGAAACACAACTGTTCACAATCTGTGAAAGGATACTCCTTTGTCTACTTCTATAGTGTTTGCAACCAATGTATTGGATACGGATGGAAGCGCGTCACACTAAAATTTAAATTGCATGGAGCAGCAAGAATTACACTGAAGAAAAAAAAAAAGAGCCTGTGAGTGACACGTGCAGATGCCTACAGACACGTTGCATGCAGAGCAAACTGCAGCATCACCTGCACTCACACACACCTTGCAGAGCTGTTAAAACAACACTGCAGGCAAAAGGAAGCTTTACACAGCGGTTGGTGCTAGCCTGCCTAAAGCACACTACACTAAATCGCAATCTCTAACTGTCCCTCAGAGTCAGCACAGCAGCGTTCTGTCCCTAACTGAATTCACAGCACAGTGACGCTAAAATGGCGGCGGCGCCTTTTATAGTGCATTCTGACATCATTTCAGCATCCAATCACAGCCATGCCATTAGTTAACATGACCGCAGCAGTACAGGATGTGCCCACACTTCTTAGGATTCCTCATCGGCTGACTAAAATCACATTGCCTCTCAAAGAATTATGGGAACTTCCGATTCCGGTATACGATATATGGAAAATATCGGAACAAATTATCGAAAGGCCAATACAGCTAATATCGGCCGATACCCGATACTTGCGGTATCGTATCGCTCAACACTAATCAAAATACAATACATTGCTTGCAAACATAATAGAAGTCCACAAAAAGGCCTTTCACAGCAAGTGAACAGTTGTGTTTCAGTGTTCACTCTAGTCTGAGGTTTAAATTTTTTGGAGGAGTGTAGATCCCGCTCCACTTACTTCAACCACCGCTGCGTGTACTCTGCTGAGTGTCTGTCACTGCCTCATCCTTGTCATTTTTCAAAAATTGGTGCTGCTTTATTCTATTTTAAATTTACAAAAATCTATTAGTGTGACGCTCTTCCATCAAAATACAATACATTGCTTGCAAACATAATAGAAGTCCACAAAAAGGCCTTTCACAGCAAGTGAACAGTTGTGTTTCAGTGTTCACTCTAGTCTGAGGTTTAATTTTTTTGTAGGAGTGTAGATCCCGCTCCACTTACTTCAACCACCGCTGCGTGTACTCTGCTGAGTGTCTGTCACTGCCTCATCCTTGTCATTTTTCAAAAATTGGTGCTGCTTTATTCTATTTTAAATTTACAAAAATCTATTAATGTGACGCTCTTCCATCAAAATACAATACATTGCTTGCAAACATAATAGAAGTCCACAAAAAGGCCTTTCACAGCAAGTGAACAGTTGTGTTTCAGTGTTCACTCTAGTCTGAGGTTTAATTTTTTGTGGTGAGGAGTGTAGATCCCGCTCCACTTATTTCAAACCGCTCTTGCGTGTACTCTGCTGAGTGTCTGTCACTGCCTTCCTTGTCTATTTTTCAAAAATTGGTGCTGCTTTATTCTATTTTAAATTTACAAAAATCTATTAGTGTGACGCTCTTCCAGAGGACAGCGTTTGTTGGCCAGTTGGGAGTCTGCAGCACATGGTTGATTTCATGCTGCACTGCCTGAGAAACGACCGCCGCATCGCCCACATTCTCACCACGTCAGATTATTGGGTGTACACCCTCCTAGACCCTCGCTACCGGGACAACTTACAAAGCCTCATCACACCGTTGAACCGGGACCATAAAATGCTGGAGGACCAAGACACACTGTTGAAATCCATAATGTTCTCCATTCCAGCCGAGAGCGCTGCTGCTGCTATTGCTTTACAAAGCAGCTCTGTGCGTCGAGGCATTGTAGACACCTCTGCAACAAGAGGGAGCACAAGCAGCGCCTCTGCACAGGGCAAGAGCTGTATGTTACAAATGTGGCGAAGTTTTGTGACAGCGCCACCAAGGTGTACACCATAGTGATGGGAAATCTAGTTAATTTTGGTGATTAGTTCACCATGAACTAGTTCACTGAAAAGATTAGTACAAAAGATTAGTTCATTTAGTTCATTTAGTTCAGTTTTTCTCCACCCTATCCTGTGAGGAGCTGATAGGAAATGCATCATGTGACCTCTGAACTAAATGAACTAGATGAACTGCTGAACAAAATGTTCTATTGAGAATGACTCAGGACAGCCTAGTTCAATCTGATGCATCTCACTGTGCCCAGCAGTGCCACATAATGATTGTGTATGAGGGGGCTGAGAAGCAGTTCAGCATCCACCATTTTAAGATCAGAACAGGGGTCAGTGTTAAAGATTTTAGCAAGACTGATCTTCTAGGCTAGAGGCATGAACTACACACAGAAACACTCTCTCATACACACATATGAGCTGTGTCTGTGCACTGTGTGTGCAATTTCAGTTTTTATTAATAATATTATTATTACTATTATATTTGTATTTGATGTGTGGTATAGTGTTTTACTACCTTGTTTTCCAGCATCAAGAGCTGTAAAGAGCCAGTGTGAGACAGAGCAGGGAGCTTCCTGGAGCTGTATGAACCTGGATCACTCTCTATCTCCTCCCACTTACTGTTTAGTTCACAATGAACTAATCTGTGTCAGGATGGTGAACTAGATGAACTAGTTCACTCTGAAGATTAGTTCATTTTGAACTACTCACTCACGAACTACCCATCACTACTACACCATCCGAGACGGCTCCATTCACCAGGAAGCAACGTTTCCGTAAGATGGTGACAGACTACATGTCTTTCCCTCTCAGTGTACTCCCAGATGCCTCTTCCCCTTTCAAGTTTTGGGTCTCTAAGCTGGATACATGGCCAGAGCTTAGCCAGTATGCCTTGGAGGTGCTGGCTTGCCCTGCTGCCAGTGTATTATCTGAGCGCGTCTTTAGTGCTGCAGGTGGTGTACTAACAGACCGTCGCATGCGACTATCCTCAGACAATGTAGACCGGCTTATTTTTCTGAAAATGAACAAGGCATGGATCTCACCTGAATTTGCCTGTCCGTTTTCAGATTAAATAACTGTTTGCCAACGTTTTCCAAGTCTCCTGTTATGTTCATCTTTCTACCACCTGAACTCTACTCCCTGGGCTACAACACTGCCAGTCAGAGGGGAATGATCAGTTACAAAACAAAATGTTATCCCCAACAAATAGTAGCGCAACGACTCCAGTGCCCACTTTATCGCCAGGCACTCTCTCTCTACAATGCTGTCTCTGTTTTTTGATGGAGTAAGTTTTCGACTCAGGAAACTAATGGGATGCTCCTCCCCGTTAAGCTCCAGTCCTGAGACAACACGGCACCCAGACCTACCTCTGACGCATCAGTCTGGACAATGAATTCTCTTTTGAACTCGGGTGTGCTCAAAACTGGTGACCCACACAGTGCCCCTTTTATTGCCCCTGTTGATGACCCCTTGCTGATTTATTAACCGGCCCCACCAGATCCATGGGTATTCTCTCAAACTGGACCTCTAAAATTTTTAATGGCACCAAGGGACTCACAAAATGAGGCTGAGGACTGTGTACCTGGCGCATGCGACAAGAGTTACAATACCGTTTAACTTCTTGATAGACCCCCAGCCAGTAAAACCGTTGTATAATTCTGTGTAGGGTTTTCTTTTGGCACAAATGTCACCCTAGTACATGCGCATGCGCTAAGTCCATTACCAACCTCCGATATGACTGCGGTAGCAGCAATTGCTAAAAAATTTCCACATGTATTTTATAAACCTGACATAGCAAATCTTGGTTCAGCTGTAATTGTTGAAATACTGTAGCTGCCCCGGGGTGTTGGGGTTCCCCATTGACAACCAGTAAATTTTCACGGGCTAGACTCAACGTAGGGGCCGCGGAGTTGCGCCTTAGCAAATTTGTCACCTGTCACATTTAAGTATTACAATTCAGGTCCCGGTGGCAAATCTTCCATCTCCCCAACTAACACTTCGATAGGAGAGGTGTTTTCCTACTCCACCGAAGGCAAAGGTAATACTGCCCACTGCACACATGTGTTATGCATAGTGAGACTGATAGTAGCCAACAAAGTAGCTAACAAAGGCCACTTGTGATCGCCCTATCAGCGTAGGAACAATGCTACTCAAACGATCTGCCATGATCCTGGACAAAATCTTGATATCATGGTCAATGAGTGAGAATGTACGATAGGATCCAGGCAGATGTGAAGGTTTGTTTGGTTTTAGTAGCAACTTCATGTGTGACATGTTTGAATGGCTGGGCAACCCTCCTGTCTCCAATATATGATTGAAGGTGCGTACCAATGTGGACGGGATATCCTCACTCAATAATTTTAATAATTTGGCTGTAAACCCGTCAGGTCCTGGAGCTTTCCCGTATTTCAAGTAACTTATCGCCGCTGTCACTTCCGTCACCTCAATTTGTTTTTTTAAAAGGAGAAGCTGATAGTTTGTGATGGATGGTTCGAGGGTCTGTGTTCATGATCCCATGTTTATTCGTTAACGCTGTAATATGTTGATGACGAATGTGATTTCCTTTCGCTAGTCGTGCTAATAGTCTCCCTCATTTGCTACCATAACGATATACATCGGCTCTATAATTGTTATTACTGCTTCTCTCTCGTCGATATACCCATACGTGTAAGTCAGCCTTAGCCTGCTTACATCTATTTTTAACCTGTGTTGATGAACTTGTCTTGTTTGCCGTGTACCTATCGCGTAATAATAATAATAAATAATAATCTTTATTTATATAGCGCCAACATATTCCGCAGCGCTTTACAGTTTAACAATTTCAAAACACAAGTCATAGGTAACAACGTTAACAATACAATAATTAAAGCAAAATAAGCCGACCCTGCTCGTGAGAGCTTACAATCTACAATGAGGGGGGGGAGGTACAAAGTACAGGTGTATATATACAATGGTGCATTTACAATGATGGTCCAGCCATCTTGAGGGAGTGAGGGATGGATGGAGATAGTGAATGGGCTACACACACACACTTACACATAGAATGACTTTGGTTAGTGAATGTGATAGGCCGCTCTGAACAAATGTGTTTTGAGGGAGCGCCTGAAACCATGCAAATTGTGGATAGTCCTAATTTCTTGGGGTAGAGCATTCCAGAGGATTGGCGCAGCACGGGAGAAGTCTTGGAGTCGGGAGTGGGAGGTACGGATTAGTGCAGAGGTTAGTCGAATGTCGTTTGCAGAGCGCAGCAGTCGGTTGGGCCGATAGATAGAAATGAGGGAGGAGATGTAGGGGGGTGCTGCACTGTGGAGAGATTTGTGGGTGAGAACCAGTACTTTGAATTGGATCCTATAATGAATGGGCAGCCAGTGTAAGGACTGGCGAAGAGCGGACGCGTCCGAGTACCGATTAGCCAGATGGATGACCCTGGCTGCTGCATTAAGGATGGACTGGAGAGGGGATAGTCGAGTAATGGGGAGGCCAAGTAATAGTGCGTTGCAGTAGTCCAGGCGGGAGTGGATCAATGCTACAGTGATGGTTTTTGTTATTTCCATTGTGAGGAAAGGGCGGATTCTAGAGATGTTCTTTAGGTGTAGACGGCAAGAGCGGGCAAGAGATTGTATATGGGAGGTGAAGGAGAGATTGGTGTCAAACATAACACCCAGACAGCGAGCCTGCTGCCGGGGTGTTATTATGGTGCCGCCCACAGAGAGGGAAATGTCAGATTTAGGGAGGTTATTAGATGGCGGGAGCAGAAGCAGTTCAGTCTTGGAAAGGTTAAGTTTCAGATAGAGAGCGGACATGATGTTGGAGACTGCGGACAGACAGTCGGTGGTGTTCTGTAGAACAGCGGGGGTAAGGTCGGGGGATGACGTGTATAGTTGTGTGTCATCGGCATAAAGATGGTACTGAAAGCCAAATCTGCTGATGGTCTGTCCAATTGGGGCCGTGTAGAGAGAGAAGAGAAGGGGGCCAAGGACTGAGCCCTGGGTACACCGACAGTGAGAGGAAGAGGAGATGACGTGGAGCCAGAGAACGAGACACTGAAGGAGCGGTCAGAAAGATAGGAGGAGAACCAGGAGAGAACAGTGTCCTTAATACCTAGTGACTGGAGCCTAGACAGTAGGAGACGGTGGTCAACCGTGTCAAAAGCTGCAGAAAGGTCGAGTAGAATGAGCAGAGAGTGGTCACCGTTACGTTTTGCTGTAAGAAGGTCATTGGTCACTTTGATGAGTGCAGTTTCAGTCGAATGTAGGGGTCGGAAGCCGGACTGTGAAGGGTCTAGGAGGGAGTGAGTGGAGAGGTAACTGGGTGAGGCGGGAGTATACTAGGCGCTCCAAAAGTTTAGAGATGAAGGGGAGATTGGAGACCGGTCTGTAGTTGTTTGTGCAGGAAGGGTCAAGAGTGGGTTTCTTTAGTAGTGGAGTAACGATGGAGTGTTTGAAGGAGGATGGGAAAATGCCAGAGGAGAGGGAGAGATTAAAGATTGTAGTTAGGTGAGTTGTGACAACTGGAGAGAGAGACTGGAGGAGATGTGAGGGGATGGGGTCGGTAGTGCATGTAGTCGGACGAGAGGAAGAGAGGAGTCTGGAGACTTCTTCTTCTGTGATGGTATCAAATGTGGAAAGTGAGCCAGGGGAAATGCAGAGTGGGATGGGGGTCACAGCACTTGGTGGTTGAGAGCAGATTTCCTGACGGATAGTATCTATTTTTTCTATAAAGTGGGAGGCCAGGTCGTCAGCACAAATGTCTGTGATAGGGGCTTGTGCTTTTGGCCTGAGGAGGGAGTGAAAAGTGTCAAAGAGTTTCTTGGGGTTGTTGGCTAGTGAGGAGATCAGTGTGGTGAAGTAGGTCTGTTTGGCGAGGTGAAGGGCAGCATTATAAGTTCTTAACATGAATTTAAAGTGGATGAAGTCTTCTGGTGTGCAGGTTTTTCTCCAGAGGCGTTCAGCACTCCTAGAGCATCGCTGAAGAAGTCGAGTTTGCAATGTGAGCCAGGGCTGTTTTACTGTGTGTTTGGAGGTTCTGAGGGTGAGCGGTGCTACTTGGTCAAGGGTGTTTCTAAGAGTGTCATTGTAGTGATGAACAGCCAGATCAGTACAGGAAAAAGAGGAGATTGGGGACAGCGATAAGTGTAGGGAGTCTGAAAGTGTCTGAGGGTTAATGGCTTGTAGATTTCTGAATGTGTGGTAGGTGGGAGTGCGCTGGGGTGGTGGAGGATTTGTGAGCGTGAAGGAGAGAATGTTGTGGTCAGAGAGTGGAAGCGGTGAGTTATTTAGGTGGGAGATTGAACAGAGGCGGACAAAGACCAGGTCAAGGGTGTTGCCATCCTTGTGTGTCTCAAGGTTGAAAGCTGTGAGAGGCCTAGAGAAGTGGTTAGTGATAGAAGCTGAGATGCAGATGTGGAAGTAGGGCTGTTAATGGGATGTTGAAGTCTCCAAGGATAAGGGTTGGTAGTTCTGAGGACATGAAGTGCAGCAGCCAGGCTGAGAAGTGGTCGAGGAACTGGGTGGGTGAGCCTGGGGGCCGATATATGACCGCTACTCTGAGGGAGAGGGGACGAAAGAGCCTGATGGTGTGGACCTCAAAAGAAGGGAATGAGAGTGATGGAATTGGGGGGATGACCTGGAAAGTGCATTGTGGGGACAGGAGTATGCCAACTCCACCACCATGTCTGTTTGTGGGTCTCGGGGAATGGGAGAACTGTAAACCACCATAGGAAATGGCGGCAGGGGAGACCGTGTCAGAATCCTGAATCCAGGTTTCAGTGAGTGCCAACAGATTAAGGAGTGGTTCAGAAAGTAGTTGTGCAGGAAGGGTAGCTTGTTGCATGCAGACCGTGGATTCCAGAGGGCACAATTGAAAGAAGGAGATGAGGGAGTGCAAGTAATATTAATAAGATTATTATGGTTTCGGTATGAGGTAGGGTAGGGATTGAGGTTGGGGGATGGTGGACCAGGGTTGGGGGAGATGTCCCCTGAAATCAGTAGGAGTAGGAAGATAAAGAGCAGGTAGTTTTTGGAATTGTAAGTAGGTTTTTTCTGTGATGTGTTTGGGCAAGATGGGCTGAGGTTTTTCAGGAAGATGAGGAGTGCATGGGAGCTGTACATGGGAGAGGGAAGGATAGAGGGGCTGATGTGTATGAGTCATGATGGAGGGGGGATGGGGCGGTGAATTTGGATGGCAAGGGAACACAGGAGGATAGGGATAAAATACATAATAAAAAGAAGCAAAGTGTGGGATACCTGATTCCAGTCCTGATTAATATATTGGTCAACTTACAGTCAAATTCCAGTCCAATTCTAGTCTAATTCATAGTATAGTAATTAGAAATCTGTAATTTGAAATATGGAATTTGAAATAGTAATCCTGTGCAGACTACGTCTGTGCAGACGCATGACTCTGAATATATCAGAGCTAGTAATATATATCAGAGCTAGTAATATATATAATATATCAGAGCTAGTAATATCCTGCTAGCCTGCGAGTAGTTTGTCGCTATCTTCTTTTTAGCGTTGTCTGATAACCTATTAGTTTCCCGCGCATTACTCCCTTCCTGCTGCCCATAAAAGTTCCGGCCTATCCCTAGTATCTCCATTATCCCTTACATATTAAAAACACCATTGCTTCACCTGATGTCGAAACTTCTCATCCATTAACAAATAGGTCGGGAAGCACCAAGTTTGGTCTGGCCCCATCTGCACCATATCTGGCAGGGTCACTGATACGGGCGCGTGGTCATATATAGCTACGTTGTGCACATCTGCCTCTTCCACTCCCCTTAATAGCTCCTGTGATAGCAATATATAATCTATTCTGGACCAAGAGTCATGTGGCGCCGAATAGAATGAATATTCACTGCCATCTGGGTTCAGGTGTGTCCAAATGTCTACAAAGTTAGTCGTGTCTAGCAAGGGTTATTATAAACGTGTGTCATGTGATCGCACATTCATTCGCATCGACCTACAGTTCTTCACTGGTTCGATTCACCATATTTAAGTCACCACCATGGGTGGTTTTAATGCTCTCCTATCGGCCTGATATGCTTGGATACCTGGGATAAATTCAGGAGCATCTCCAAACTCCCTACTCACATGTCAGCGCAGGAACCGGAAGAGGGAACGTGCTTGTTTTGTTGCGCATAGGTGGAGTTTTATACAGTAAATGATTACTGCTGTCTTATTTTTTGCGTCCCAAGGGCAGAATAAGGCTGCGTAACGTTACATTTTAGAGACACTCATATAATAGACACACGCTACCCTAACCGTGACACAAGAAAGGTATTGTTGCCAGATAAAGCCGCCATTTTAGCGTCACTGTGCTGTTAATTCAGTTCGGGACAGAACGCTGCTCTGCTGACTCTGAGGGACAGTTAGAGATTGCGATTTTGTGTACTGTGCTTTAGGCAGACTAGTTTACCAACCGCTGTGTACATCTTCCTTTTGCCTTGCAGTGTTTTTTTCACAGCTCTGCAAGGTGTGTGTGTGAGTGCAGGTGACGCGCTGCAGTTTGCTCGGCATACAACGCTGTATGTAGGCATCTGCACATGTCACTCTCACACTCTTTTTTTTTTTTAGTGTAATTCTTGCTGCTCCATTCAATTGAAATTATAGTGTGACGTGCTTCCATCCGTATCCAATACATTGGTTGAAAACAATGTAGAAGGACACAAAAAGCCCTTTCACAGCTAACAGTTGTGTTCACTGTAGTCTGAAATTTTAATTTATTGAATTTTGATCACGCTCAAGTTACTTCTTCAAGCAATGCTGCTTGAACTCTGCTGAGCGTGTCTTACTGCCTCATCCTTGTCATTTTTCTCTAATTGGTGTACATGTACATCAAAGTAGTCTTCATTTGGATCGAAATCCAAGCAGGTACCCGGACACTCTATGGCTGCTTTTATACGGTGGACTGCTCCAACATTCAATAAGACTTAAGATGCAATCGGGCACCTTGGCAAGGCCCAATCCTCTTCTCCCTCTGATATAATAATAATAATAATCTTTATTTATATAGCGCCAACATATTCCGCAGCGCTTTACAGTTTAACAGTTTCAAAACACAAGTCATAGGTAACAACGTTAACAATACAATAATTAAAGCAAAATAAGCCGACCCTGCTCGTGAGAGCTTACAATCTACAATGAGGTGGGGGACATACAAAGTACAGGTGTGTATATATAATGGTGCATTTACAATGATGGTCCAGCCATCTTGAGGGAGTGAGGCATGGATGGAGATAGTAAATGGGCTCCACATACACACTTAAACATAGAACGACTTTGGTTAGTGAATGTGATAGGCCACTCTGAACAAATGTGTTTTGAGGGAGCGCCTGAAACCATGCAAATTGTGGATAGTCCTAATTTCTTGGGGTAGAGCATTCCAGAGGATTGGCGCAGCGCGGGAGAAGTCTTGGAGTCGGGAGTGGGAGGTACGGATTAGTGCAGAGGTTAGTCGAAAGTCATTTGCAGAGCGCAGCAGTCAGTTAGGCCGATAGATAGAAATGAGGGAGGAGATGTAGGGGGTGCTGCACTGTGGAGAGCTTTGTGGGTGAGAACCAGTACTTTGAATTGGATCCTATAATGAATGGGCAGCCAGTGTAAGGACTGGCGAAGAGCGGACGCGTCCGAGTACCGATTAGCCAGATGGATGACCCTGGCTGCTGCATTAAGGATGGACTGGAGAGGGGATAGTCGAGTAATGGGGAGGCCAAGTAATAGAGCGTTGCAGTAGTCCAGGCGGGAGTGGATCAATGCTACAGTGAGGGTTTTTGTTGTTTCTATGGTGAGAAAAGGGCGGATTCTAGAGATGTTCTTTAGGTGTAGACGGCAAATATCTAACAAACAGGTCATGCTGGACTCAGGGTCTTCAGCTCCTTTGTGAGAAACTAATGTATGGCCAGCCAGTATATCAAATAAAGTTCATGAGAAATGGGAACTGTGGTTGGCTTCACTTTTGGTACTGGGTGCTAATACCAAACCATGGTGTGCCATTCAATGGATATTCCTGGCTGGTTGGAGACAAGCTCATTCCCACAGAAAAGTACCAGAAAGCTAAGGAGATGGTGGCCTCTCTCAACATGAAGGAGTTTGCTCGTTGTCTAGGAGACCGACCACCCCTGCTGTGTACCTTGTCAACGTTGTGTTGAAGCTTGCAAGGATTAAGAGGTTACAGTGGTAAGTCTGGTTTTTACTAAAGATCCTGCTGTGTATTATAGTTTATATGTTTTTTTTTTTTTTTTTTAAATACAATGTATCTTATGAATGTTAAATAACTTTTTTTTTTTCAGGTATTTTATCTACCGTAGCTAGTTACTGATCGTTGACTCTACACCCCTCTCCCCAGAATGTTACTCGGGTTATGGGTAGAAAATCACGCTATTCCAGACTGATTTCATGTTAATGTGTCTGGCTCTTACACAGCACACAGCACTTGATGTTAGTTTATCTTTTTCCTAAATTATTTGTTACACTGCCCTTGTCACATTTTATTTGCACTTTTTTTTTAAGCACAAGGTTTTTTACACTTCCTTGTTCTGTAAGTAGGCTTAATGGTTAAATGTTTTATACTAGATGTAAATATGTAACATGTAAATTTTATATAAAGATTTTGCAAATTATGAGGTCCACACCATCAGGCTCTTTCGTCCCCTCTCCCTCAGAGTAGCGGTAATATATCGGACCCCAGGCTCGCCCACACAGTTCCTTGACCACTTCTCTGCCTGGCTGCCGCACTTTCATGTCCTCAGAAGTACCAACCCTTATCCTTGGAGACTTCAACATCCCCATTAACAGCCCTACTTCCACACTCAAAACACATTTGTTCAGAGCGGCCTATCACATTCACTAATCAAAGTCATTCTATGTGTAACTGTGTGTGTGTGTAGCCCATTCACTATCTCCATCCATCCCTCACTCCCTGAAAATGGCTGGACCATCATTGTAAATACACCATTGTATATAAACAACTGTACTTTGTAGCTCCCCCTCCTCATTGTAGATTGTAAGCTCTCACGAGCAGGGCGGCTTATATTGCTTGAATTATTGTATTGTTAACGTTGTCACTTATGACTTGTGTTATGAAACTGTTAAACTGTACAGCGCTGCGGAATCTGTTGGCGCTATATAAATAAAGATTATTATTATTATTATAGAGGCCCACTCAGCAGTGGTGAAGTGTGAACGGCGCAAATTGCGAGTTGATTGCGACTGATGCAGCTGATACTCCATTACTGCTGGCTGCTGCTCACACAACCGATCCAACATATGTAACGTGGAATTCCACCTGGTGGGTACGTCACATATGATGCGATGTTCAGGAAGGCAAAATCAGCGTTGCAGAGCTGCAATGCGCGATCTGGCCATGGTGGAACGTCGCAAGTTAGCGCACTGTAGGCGGACCTTGTGCAGCAGTGCATCAAGATCCGGATTGTCCCTCAAAAAACTCTGGACGACCAAGTTTAGCACATGTGCCAGACATGGTATGTGAGTGACGTTGCCTAGGCCCAGACCTGCCACCAGATTTCGGCCATTGTCACACACTACCAAGCCTGGCTGGAGATTCGCTGGCAAAATACACATGTCGCTCTCTTGCTTTATGGCATTCCAGAGCTCCAGCGCTGTGTGGCTTTGATTCCCCATGGAAATTAATTTCAGGATGGCCTGTTGACGTTTGGCCACGTCTGTGCTCATATCGGTCAACAGGCTCGCTGTCTGGGTGTTATGTTTGACACCAATCTCTCCTTCACCTCCCATATACAATCTGTTGCCGCTATTGCCACCTACACCTAAAGAACATCTCTCCCGAATCCAAGACTTCTCCCGCGCTGCGCCAATCCTCTGGAATGCTCTACCCCAAGAAATTAGGACTATCCACAATTTGCATGTTTCGGGCGCTCCCTCAAAACACATTTGTTCAGAGCGGCCTATCACATTCACTAACCAAAGTCATTCTATGTGTAAGTGTGTGTGTGTAGCCCATTCACTATCTCCATCCATCCCTCACTCCCTCAAAATGGCTGGACCATCATTCTAAATACACCATTGTATATAAACACCTGTACTTTGTATCTCCCCCACATATTTGTAAATTGTAAGCTCTCACGAGCATGTGCGGATTATATTGCTTTAATTATTGTATTGGTAACGTTGTTACTTATGACTTGTGTTCTGAAACTGTTAAACTGTAAAGCGCTGCGTAATCTGTTGGCGCTATATAACTAAAGATTCTTATTAAGCGTTCACGGGTCCATGTGGAGGTAGACCGTGACGGCTCCTGCAACGATGTTTCTGAGGAACTGGAGAAGGAGGAGTCAATGTGTACAGACTTGATTCCTGCAATCCTTGTAGTTGGCTGAACACGTACAGCGCCACTCGCAAGATCTGTACCCGGCTCCACAACATTGACCCAATGGGCAGTGAGGGAAAGGTATCGTCCCTGGCCATGGGTACTGGTCCACGCAGCGGTGGTCAGGTGGACATTGCTACTGACGGAGTTTAGTAGCGCATGTTTAATTTTAACCTCAACAACATGCTTTTGCAGACCAGGGACGGCTTGCCTGCTGAAATAAAATCAGCTTGGCACATTGTATTGTGGGACTGCCAATGCCATTAAGTTCCGTAAACTGTCAGTCTCCACCAGCCTGAATGACAGCATTTCAAGGGACAGGAGTTTTGCAATGCCAGCATTCAGAGCCTGTGCTCGTGGATGGTTTGCCGAGATTGGGCCTACACCCGATACGCCACAACCTGACACCCACAGATAAACAAGCCATAAAATCTCTGAAAGATAACCCCAACATTATTATTAAACCAGCAGATAAGGGGGGTGCTATCGTTATTATGAATAAGACCCAATCTATTGCCGAAATTCATAGACAACTGTCAGTTAACCTAACCTACAGACAACTCAATTGTGACCCTACATTTTACATCTGTCAAAAAATTGATCGTATCCTGACAAAACATCTTTAATTGATCACCATAGACTGTAAGACTATGACATTCCTTAATATTCAATACCCCATCACCCCTGTTTTCTACACACTCCCAAAAATCAACAAAAAACTACATTATCCACCCGCATACCCTAGAGGGATAATTCTCCGTGTTCTACAGTATCACCCAAATGTTTAACATGTTGCTAAATTCCTATGGATATATATTCTTCACCCTATGTATATATTGTATATATTATACATTGTCATTGACTGTAAATTTTTCTATCTCTTCCAGCGACTATTTGATAAAGGCCACTGCGTTGCCCAAAACTCAGTCAGTCGTCTCATAGCTATTTTCTTTTTTCACATCAAGTGTGCAATAAAAATTTCCAATTTAACCATGACATATGCAGTTAAACTTGTGCAGTGATTCTCTATAGACTGTACATCTTCAGTGTGTCTTTGTAACTCAATTACGTGTTTTCTCCGCACATGTTTACACATATTTGTGGTATTGAGGTTACTGACACTTTACCTCTTTTTACTTTTTGATTACACAGCTTGCATTTGACATAGCAAATATCATCTGCAAGTGTGTGAAAAAAGGACCATGCAGTGCAAGTCCTGGGAGCGTCCGTTTAGACTTTTGGAAGAGAAATTATCCGAACAGGTGCCAAAATGGAGGCTACAGGCAACAGAGTATGCAGCCTAACTCTCCCTCCTGTTTGTACCGTTGGGGCAATCGCTTCCTCAGAGCTGCTCCCACCACCTTCCTGTTCCTCACGCCATGTTGGGTCTTGGACCTCATCATCTCCACTAACCTCTTCCAACACCTGCTGCTGTTGGGTGGTCTGGCCACCACCATGCTCAACAGAAACTGGCACCTGAGTCTCATCATCATCAGATGCGTTCTGCGGTGTGCTGACCATCGGCACTGTCTCACCCGTCTCTTCAGATTCAGAGAGACACAGCTGTTGCGCATCACTGCATACTCCCTCTTCTTCACATTCCAGAATGCTGCTTGGCTGGGCCCCTGTTTGCAAACTAACAGATTCTGAGAACAGAAGCAGAGACTCAGCTGGCTCCTGTACAGAACTCTCTGACTGACTGGGCAATTTGGCAGGTGGTGAAGAGACAGATGGTTGCTCAACAGTGCTGTGGTCCTGAGAGGAGGTGGAAGCAATTGAAGTCGATGCATTGGACCCTGGGCTCCAACACTGCCAGTTGTTGCCTGTAAGTGCTGTTAGCACAGTCAACACTTGCTCCTGTGTTACTGGGGTTGAGTAATGGCAGCTGTTCCCCTGCTGTGTGTACGACAAAAAGTCATGCTGCCTCCACCCTGTCCTCCTCTCATCCCTGGGCTCCAACACAGCCAGTTGTTGCTCGGAAGTAATTGGCACGGGTACTGACTCATGCCCACCCTGTTTACAGCACGACAGCTGTTTCCTGGCAGTGTCAACGTAAATTAGCCTCCAATAAGTTGTCCTATCATGTTGCATTCCGGTTATCCGACTCTATGGTGCCTGCAGTTTAGGTGATTCCTATGTGTGTGTGGGATATGTAAATAAAGGCTCTTTCCGTTGTGAAAATAGGACAAGCACCCACTGTAGGACTGTGTGATTTGGTAACTGCAGACGGCTTGCGGCCTGTCAACTTACATTTTCATGGGTGCCTTATGGTACCCGTCCGAGTTCCAGTACCGTCAGCTGGTTCTCCACAGTGCCTTTGGCCTAGGTGCCTCCATCTCGGTATCCGAGTTCCTGCAACGTCTGCTGGTCCTTGGTAGTGCTTTGGAGCACAGGTACCTCCTGCTTAGTAACCGTGTCCCAGTAACGTCAGCTGGTCCTCGGTTGTGCCATTGGCTCTTTTCCTTCTGCTGCCCCTCCGGGTTCCAGCACAGTCAGCTGGTCCTCGTTACTTGCATTGGCTCTTGTACCTTCTGCTACCGTCCGGGTTACAGTACCGTCAACTGGTTCTCCGCAGTGCCTTTGGCCTAGGTGCCTCCATCTCGGTATCCGAGTTCCTGCAATGTCTGCTGGTCCTTGGTAGTGCTTTGGAGCACAGGTACCTCCTGCTTAGTAACCGTGTCCCAGTAACATCAGCTGGTACAAGGTTGTGCTACAAATACAAGATACAGAACAAGAGACACAAGAACAATAAGCAGAAGATCTAAAAGCAGAAGAACATGAAGTATAAGACCAAAATGAAGAGCAAAATATATGCTCTAAATTATAAGCAGAAGAAGACTAAGCAGTGTATGGGGGTGAGTCCGTTCCTCCTCGTGGTGCCCCTGGTAAATGCCTGATGCTGCAGGCTAAACTGAACACGGACAAATACTGTTGTAATTTAAATCTTTTGTGGCAGCAAGAACGGAACGATGAAAAAATCATACTTTTACAGATTACAAGTACAGGAATCTCTGTCACAAATAAGAATATGATGAAGAAGATGAAGGACTATAATATGAAGAAGAATAATAGTTTAAAAAGAACAATATGAGTAATGTTAACAAAAAGATGAAAAGCAAGAAGTTTTAGAAGAAGATAAAGAAGGTGAAGATGAAGAATAATTTGATGACAAAGATGATGCTGCTGAAGATTATGAAGGAGAAAGTGTGGCAAAAGTTAAAAAGGTGAAGAGCATGGAAGTTGTGAAACATACATATTTGCCAAAATAGAAAAAAGGTTAACAACATTGTCAATTTCTTCGTCAATCCGAACGTATTTCCTAAAAAAAAAAAAATAATGCTATTCCATTGGATTGGGTTAAACATCTATGCCTTTAATGTCTCCTCAACCTCCCCCAATACATTCTACATTACTCTTTGTTGTTTTCCTTCATGTACAATTAACCTACAAGGCAAGAATGGTTTTTTTTAATTTCGATATTTTGTTCCCATAGACTTACATTGGACTTCCGGTATCGGTATCGGTATCACCGATATTTTTTTGGGTATCGGCGATACCATTCCGATACTTTTGGATATCGGAAAGTATCGCTCAACTCTACACAGGATATTACGTCGCGAATGAGAACGCACAGGATCTGACGTCACTATATGACCGTTTTAGCGTCCTATTTAAGAACGCATGTGGTTCAGACACGCGCACCCGTCCAACAGTCCACACAGGCGCTGCGGGTGACAGACACCATAACAGCTGACAAAAATGGCATAACTCTCCCCTGATGATCTAGCCAGAGAAACGCATTGGGAGATTGTCAGTCCTTGGTTCACATGTATCCACCTGGTTTGGGGTAATGTATGGCATTATGCTTAAAAAGGCCTCCCCCATCTACGAGTACACGGTGGATATCGACATGTGGTAAGACTGTTCCATATTATTGATGTGCAATATATGAGAGTAAATAAGCACATACAGTCATTGATATTTTGTGGATAGTGTCCAGATAGATCTATCCCTATGTAACCTATGATTAAGTCAGTCTGCTTTACTGACGGTTTTAATTAATTATATTTTGTTTTCTCACAAGTCACTGGTGGTTAGGATACATTTTGTTGCTTTTTGATATTATTGAACGAAAATCTCGTTTTTTAAAGGCAATTATTAAAAGTTATATTTTAAGCCTGCACTTCTACCTTGCTGTATACACCTTAATTTTTGATTGGTAGATCCTTATTACATATACTTAATCCAGTGGTATGGCTGGTTTTTTGACTAAGGGCATCAACATTGACACTTGGACGGCTGAGGCAAAAGAGGTCTTTTCTGATAAAACATTTATCCAACCTAAATATACTCCGTCTTATAGTAATGCATTTAAAGAATTAACTAAAGTGTACAAAAACCAAATCTCAAGTTGGTGGGAGGTTCAAAGCCTTGAAAACTATATCAAAACTGGTATTGTCCCTCGACATCTAAGAATCACTTTACAACCAGGTTTTAGATATAGAAACAGTACCCTGAGTGATCAATGGGAAAAAGAAGCGACTGCTAGTTCCTTGAGATTTATGAATCTTCTTTTGGAAGAAGAGAAGAAAACACTTAATTTGCAAAGTGATTTATTAAAAGAACAAATTGAAATCACAAAGAAATTTTCAGCAGAAACTGATTTTTCTGCAAAGGAAACAATCTTACAAAATACAATTGAAAGATATCAATATAACCTCAAGGAACGTAAGCACCGCAATTTTGTACGTGACCTCCAGGAGTTTAAAGAGAATAAGGCATATCATATTCCCACTAATAGAAATTTTTCTAATTTTGGTAGAAATCTGGAAACAGACATATCTTCTAATGACACGGATCTGTCTGATTCCGAAACCCGCTCTAGGAATTCTAGAGGTAAACAGAGAGGAAGAGGGAATCAGAGAGGGCGCCCTGGTGACAGATTGGGTAGTTCACGTTTTTTAGATCAGGGCTATTACCTGAGGAACAGACCAGGAGTCAGCAATTGACTAATACTGAAACCACGCAAGTAATCAATATTTCATCAAGACCTCTTACAGATAATGAGGTGAGGTTTTGAGCAGAGGGTTAAGCTTTGTACCAACTTCAGACTTTCAGACATTTGAGAGTATTAAAGATCTTCACCTTTTTGTTAGAAAGCTAAAGTGGAAAAAACACTTCATAAGGGAAGACAAACGGACTAGTCAAGATTTAAGTGTCCCAGAATCATTATTACCAGACATTAGACTACTATATGGTCTGGCTGATCCTATCCCTGAACTTACAGCCGAGGGCCCTTTCACCCAACTTAAGCCTAAAAGTATCAAGATGCCTCCACCATCGGGTGATAAGTCAACCATTGATGTATTTTTGGAGGTAGTAACAAAGGATCTAAAAGGCTTGAACACTAAGGCCAATAAATGCTTTAATTTATCCAAAAATGAAATGGAGGCTTTAAAATGTCTAGAAAAGGATCCCAATATCGTGATAAAACCTTCAGATAAGGGTGGAAATACGGTTGTTATGAACCTGTTGGATTATCGGAGATGTGTCAAAAGATTTTGCAAGACACAGTTTTTTATGAGAAATTATCAAACAACCCAATGAATGAATCTCTCTATCAACTAAAGGATTGATAGAGTATGGGAAAAACTAAATTGATAAAAACGAATATGATTATCTTTTCTGAGGTTCCCTGTAACAGCAATCTTTTACTGTCTTCCTAATATTCATAAAGGTCTGTCTCCCTTAAAGGGAAGACCAATAGTCTCAGGGATAGACAATCTGACACACCATATTGGGATATATCTAGACATCATTTTGAAACCTTTTGTTGTCTCATTGAATTCATATACCAGAGACACAACAGACTTATTGAGAAAACTGGATGGTTGAACATTGAGACAGGGTCCATTCTTGTCAGCATTGATGTAGAGGCATTATATTCCTCCATCAATCATGCTAATGGCCTAGAAGCAGTAGGATTCTACCTAAAAAGGAGGGGCCAACAATGCAGTGATCACAACATCTTTGTGCTCAAACTGCTGGAATTTTCTTTGACCAAAACTTTTTTCTTTTTGACAATGCGTTGTACCACCAGCTCAGGGGCACAGCGATGGGGAATCCATGTGCCCCATCCTACGCTAATCTGCTCCTTGGCTGGTGGGAAGAGACTATTGTCTTTAGCGACATACATCAACAGGAATGTGAAAGGATAAGTTTTTGGTCAAGATATATTGACGATGTATTCATGATTTGGAATGGGACCATTCCTGAACTAGAGACTTTTGTGGCCAAATTGAATGTCAACCAATTGGGACTATCTTTCACCTTTGAACACCATATGTCTGAACTGCCCTTTCTGGATATATACATCAAAAAAATGGAAAATGGGTATATAGAAACTAAGACCTTCAGAAAACCCACGTCAACAAATGCCCTATTGAGATGGGAAAGTCACCACCCAACTCCCCTAAAGAAAGGCATCCCAAAGGGACAATACATGAGGATGCGACACAATTGCTCCTCTGATGGCGATTATCAGACACAGGCAGCAGATTTGAGACAGCGATTTCTAAATAGGGGATACCCGGATGGGGTCCTACGGAAAGCATATAATGATATTAAATCCTTGGATAGAACGTCCCTACTGAATATCAAACAACCTAAAAATGAGTCTCTCACCTGTAGATCCATCACCACTTATAATTCTGGAGCACAGCAGGTTCGCTCGATTCTCCAAAAACATTGGTCAATTCTACAGATGGATGAGGACATTGGAGATTTGGTGGGAAATTTCCCGCAAATGACCTTTTTGAAGGGTAGATCCATTGGGGATAGAGTTGTACACAGTCATTTCAATCCCCAAAAGAAAGAGACATGGCTTACCAGCAATATAAAAGGTTGTTATAAATGTAGTGGATGTATTGCTTGTCCGATTCTAGCTACAGGAGGATCATTTACGAGCTTTGCAACGAAAAGAACTTATGAAATCCGACATTTCATCAACTGTCGTACCAAGGGGGTGATCTATAAAGCTACCTGCCCGTGTAATCTGGAATACGTAGGAAAGACCATTCGAGAATTCAGAAGAAGAATAGGTGAACATCTGCGAGACATAGCCCTAAAGAGAGACACACCCCTAGCCAACATGAGGGGGTAACAACGGGTCTTAAATTTATTGGTATTGATAAAATAGGAGCACCAAAGAGGGGCGGCAACTGGGATAGGAGAATTTTACAGAGTGAAACAAAATGGATCTATCAGCTAAAAACACAACAACCTTTAGGTCTTAATGAAAATCTGACATATAGTTGCTATGTATGAACTCTGAGATTCTCGTTTCCCATATTCAGCCTCCCCTCTTTTCCCTCTTCCTATTCCATGTATCCCTTTACTATTGATGTAATCTCTGTTTCCACACTTATTCTAGGCTTAGAATAGGGTGTGATAGGGAGAAACAGGGTCAGCCGTCGAGGAGTGGGGGCGCCAAAAAATTCGTTCTTCTTAGGGTGCCAACCTCCACGGTTAGGTAGGTTTTCACTAGGTCTGATAGGGACATTTAGCCCATTTTTGTGCTGTTATTGTTTCCCCCTCTCTTTACCTATCTCCAATGTCCTCTATCACATCTTTTTTGTCAATGATGATGCTTTGAACTCAGATCACCGCCAATTCCATGACAAGGAATCTTTTAAATCCCAAGAGATTTAAATTTATTGTTTCATTCTCCTTTGATTCTATCAATTATTGTCTGAGTCAATATTTATGGAGTTTATCCAAAATTCTTACCATCACACCTTGTGTAGTTGCCGATCTCATAGAGATTACATTTTCTAAAAATAATTTTTGGGATCAGCTATGAAAAACTTCTTTAAAAACGGGATGGTATTATAGTTAAATACATTATTGGCATTATATCTATAATGTGACGCCCATAGATGAATCACATGAATATTTTTGAATTTATGATTCTATGTGCTATCCATTTGGGAGCGCATTAGATATTGCGTCACCATGTGGGACGCATAATTATGACGATTTTTCAGAATTCATGTGATCCATTATATATACCTGTTAATTTGCGTTCCATTCAAGCGTCTCAAATAAAGAGCGCATAAGAGATCACGTCACTATAAAGAATGCGTAGGATATGACGTTATCTCAGCGTTCTATTCTGAAATTATCATGTTATTGATTTAGTGGGCACCCACTGATTAATTTGCGTTCCAATTGAATGTCTTGGATGTGGAGCGCATTTGAGACACGTCAATATGAAAGGCACCTAGGATATGACGTCATCTCATCTCTCTATGTTAATTCATTTATGTGCACCGGCATGATAGTTTGCGTTCCAAATATGCGTTCCAGATGACGAGCGCTTAGGATATTACGTCGTGAATGAGAACGCACAGGATATGACGTTGCTAAAAAGAACACACAGAATATTACGTTGCGAATGAGAACACACAGGATATTACGTTGCGAATGAGAACGCACAGGATATTACGTAGTGAATGAGAACGCACAGGATATTACGTCGCGAATGAGAACGCACAGGATCTGACGTCACTATATGACCGTTTTAGCGTCCTATTTAAGAACGCACGTGGTTCAGACACACGCACCCGTCCAACAGTCCAAGTCTGAGGTCCAAAGCACTCTGGAAGAGTTTTTCATCCAAGATATCTCTGTGCTTGGCCGCACTCATGTTTACTGCAATTGCAACCAGTCGTCCAGTCCCTGCAGCTGAAAAACACCCCCATAGCATGATGCTGCCACCACCATGTTTCACTGTTGGGTTTGTACTGGGCAGGTGATGAGCAGTGCCTAGTTTTCTCCACACATACCGCTTAGAATATCACCAAACAGTTCTATCTTTGTCTCATCAGACCAGAGAATCTTATTTCTCATAGTCTGGGAGTCCATCATGTGTTTTTTAGCAAACTCTATGTGGGCTTTCATATGTCTTGTTCTGAGGAGAGGCTTCCATCGGGCCACTCTGCCATAAAGGCCCAATTGGTGGAGGGCTGCAGTGATAGTTGACTTTGTGGAACTTTCTCCCATCTCCCTACTGCATCTGTGGAGTACAGCCACAGTGATCTTGGGATTCTTCTTTATCTCTCTAACCAAGACTCTTCTTCCACGTTTGCTCAGTTGGCTGGACGGCCAGGTCTAGGAAGACTTCTGGTGGGTCCAAACTTCTTCCATTTTTGGATTATGGAGGCCACCGTGCTCTTAGGAACCTTGAGTACTGCAGAAATTCTTTTGTAACCTTGGCCAGATGTGTGCCTTGCCACAATTCTGTCTCTGAACTCCTTGACCAGTTCCTTTGACCTCATGATTCTCATTTGGTCTGTCATGCACTGTGAGCTGTGAGGTCTTATATAGACAGGTGTGTGCCTTTACAAATCAAGTCCTATCAGTTTATTTAAACATAGTTGGACTCCATTGAAGTATTCAAGGGTCTGAATACTTATGACCATGTGATATTTCAGTTTTTCTTTTTTAATAAATTTGCAAAAATTTCTACATTTCTGGTTTTTATCAGTCAAGATGGGGTGCAGAGTGTATGTTTTATGCAGCAATATAATTGCTGTCTAAAGTTTAGTCATATTCTTTATGTCTCCGTTATTACCTACATTGTATTTTTTTGTGTATATTAATCCTTCCTATATTTATATTGTAAGGTAACAGCACCTTCTACTGGCGGTTTAATGTATACATTCTAGTTTAATTTGCAATGTATTATGGGAAGTTCCTAGGGCATTGTGGGATTGTTCCTGTTGCATTCTGGTCTTATGACATTGTAAAGGGAACAGCAGCAATTGTTCCTGCATGTCTCTGAGGAGAAAACACACCACTCGTTTTTCTTCATACTTCTTAAACAGCCTGTTCTAAGCATAGTTGGTAAGCACTATCTATGTGTTAAGGTCCTGTGTTTATCAATACATTTGCTGTATTAAATAGATAATCATCAGTTTGTATTACCTCATGTTACCTGTGTATTGCCTCATGTTACTGTGTATTGCAGACTATCTTTATTTTATGCACTGTGCAGTTATATATTCTAAAATGCTCCTGTTATTGTATCCTATAGTTTCACCCTTTACTGTCACATCTACAATCAATAAAAGAAGGTTACATCTTTACAGCATCTTTTTCTTAAAGAAGACAGGGGGTTTAGCTACATGTCTCACTACACACCGTGCTAATGTGTATGAGGACAGTATAGTGAAACGACTGTTGAGAACAAGCTCAGAAGATCTGACAATACGGAGCCCACCATTATCCAAGCATATGGTCATTGCATACGGATATTGCAGCAACCTCCTAATGGTCACACCGAATAATCGGACCATACGGCGCCCTCTATTATCCACGCAGAACCTGACAAATGGATATTGCAGCAGTCTCCTAACCATTGAATCATGTCTCAAGGATGAGCATCCTCTGTCTAGACGAGATCACGAGTTTGTTCCTCCAAGATATCATCTGTCAGCAATGCCGCTGCTATTGCTTGCGTAAAAGCTGGAGCGTCAAAAGTACTAAGCACCTTTGCTGAGCAAGAGATACAATTGAAACTACAACAAGCATCCCTGGATGAAGAAAATGCCTGCCAACAAGCATCCTTGGATGTGGAAAAAGCATCCCTAGAGGGGGAAAAAGCACGCCAACAAGCATCCCTAGAGGAAGAAAAAGCATGCCAACAAGCATCCCTGTAGGCGGAAAAAGCACGCCAACAAGCTTGCATGGAAGTAGAGAAGGCGCACCTTGAAGTGACATTACAGAAGCTTGCTATTGAAAAAGAAAGAGCAGCTGCCATAATGGAAGCAGAAGCCTTAGAAGCTGCCAAATATTCTGACGATGAACACAGCAGACGCCGCAGTGTGCTAGGTCTACAGCAAATTACTCATGATCCATTGCAACGTACTGCAGAGTATGTCCATCAACATTCCAAATCAAACAATGATCCAGACCCACATCTGAAGACAGAGCATTTTGTCAATGAGTCAAGCCAACTAGATTATTCGGACCCCCAGAAAGCCAACTATCGGTCTCCTGGCCACAAGCAAGGAAATACACATTGGGATGAGACTGACGAAAATAATCTTTCCACAGAACAAAAGATCCTGAATCTGTCCAGGCTGAAAGAGACTCCCTTTGCTTCAGAAAGGTACTACAGCAGTTGGACCAAACCAGAGACATCTGACAGGTATGACCACACAGCACACATGTACTCTGACAACACACCATCAGCTGGTATTAGCACCAATCAAGCCACAGTGGACTTTGCCAAGTTCCTTGCTCAACGTGAGTTGGTCACCAAGGGACTTGTAAAGTTCAGCGACCGCGCTGAAAACTATAAAGTTTGGCAAGCCTCTTTCAAAAATGCCATAAGAGACATAGGGCTATCATGTAGCAAAGAAGTGGATCTCCTGGTAAAATGGCTAGGAAGTGAGTCTGCCGAACACGCAAAGAGAATCAGAGACATTAATATAAATGATCCAGATGTCAGCCTCAAAATAATTTGGAATAGACTTGATGAATACTATGGCTCTGTAGAGGTTATAGAAAGTGCATTGTTTAAAAGAATAGAAGACTTTCCTAGAATAGCGAACAAGGACTATTCAAAGCTCAGAGAATTAACTGACTTGTTAACCCCTTCCCGACCCATGACGCCACGTAGGCGTCATGAAAACCTGTGCCAATCCGACCCATGACGCCTATGTGGCGTCATGAAAGGATCTCGTCCCTGCGGGCCGGGAGACCGGGGTCACTCAAAGGTCACCCGACCCGCAGTTACAGGACCCTTTGTGCTTCACCACAGGGGGGTTGGCTTAACCCCCCCGTGGCCACGATCGCTCTGATTGGCTGTTAAAAGTGAAACAGCCAATCAGAGCAATGTGTAATATTTCACCAATTTAATTTGTGAAATATTACAATCCAGCCATGGCCGATGCTGCAATAGCATCTGCCATGGCTGGAGACCGAGCCCTGACCCCCCCCCACACCGAGTCACGGCGGTGATCGGCCGCCGCTACCGAAAGATGGCAGCGATCGGTCACCGCCGTCACCTACAGCTCCCCTCCTCTTTTGGTCCACTGCCCCCACTTCCTATCCCCCCCCCAGCCTTCCGACCCCCCTACTCACCTCTCCCGATCCACCGATGTCCCACGATCGGGCCCGGCGTCCGCCCGGGCCTCTTCATGGGCGCCGCCATATTGGAAAATGGCGGGCGCATGCGCAGTGCGCCCGCCGGCCGGCGCATGCGCAGTGCGCCCCCCAGTGTTCAAAAATTTATTTTGATCACTGTGATAAACTGTCACAGTGATCAAAATAAAAAAAAGTAAATGAACCCCCCCTTTATCATAGGTAGGGACAAATAAAAAAAATAAAGAATTTTTTTTTTTTCTATGGATTTTGCGTGATTCCGCTAGCGGATTTTGCTCGGTGATCCGCGGCAGATTTCGCTGCGATCCGCTGCGGATTTGCTGGACGGCGGCGGATTCGCTGCTGATCTGCGCGGATTTGCTGCTGATCGGCGGCGGATTTCGCTGCTGATCCGCGGCGGATTTCGCTGCTGATCCGGGGGATTCGTGCGATCGCGGCGGATTTCGCTGCTGATCCGCGGCGGATTTCGTGCGATCCGCTGCGGATTTCGCGCTGATCGGCGGCGGATTTCGCTGCTGATCCGCGGCGGATTTCGCTGCTGATCGGCGGCGGATTTCGCTGCTGATCCGCGGCGGATTTCGCTGCTGATCCGCGGCGGATTTCGCTGCTGATCCGCGGCGGACTTCGCTGCTGATCCGCGGCGGATTTCGCTGCGGATCCGCGGCGGATTTCGCTGCGATCGCGGCGGATTTCGCTGCTGATCGCGCGGATTTCGCTGCTGATCCGCGGCGGATTTCGCTGCTGATCGGCGGCGGATTTCGCTGCTGATCCGCGGCGGATTTCGCTGCTGATCGGCTGCGGATTTCGCTGCTGATCCGCGCGGATTTCGCTGCTGATCGCGGCGGATTTCGCTGCTGATCCGCGGCGGATTTCGCTGCGGATCCGCGACTGATTTCGCTGCGGATCCGCGACTGATTTCGCTGCGGATCCGCGACTGATTTCGCTGCTGATCCGCGGCGGATTTCGCTGCTGATCCGCGGCGGATTTCGCTGCTGATCCGCGGCGGATTTCGCTGCTGATCCGCGGCTGGCTGATTATCTGCTGATTCATCTGCGCTAGCGGGTATAGAATAACGCGATCGCGTTATGCTATACCGTTACCAGCCGGTCAACGCTACGTGTTGAACGGGCTGGTAAAACGCAATATGAACCCAGCCTTAGGGTTAGAACTAGGGTTAGGGTTAGCATTAGGGCTAAGGTTAGAATTACGGTTAGGGTTGGAATTTGGGTTAGGGTTGGAATTAGGGTTAGGTTTGGAATTAGGGTTAGGCTTGTAGTTAGGTTTATGGTTAGAGTTGGGATTAGGGTTAGGGGTGTGTTGGAGTTAGGGTTATGATTAGGGTTTGTATTAGGGTTAGGTGTGTGTAGGCGTTAGGGGTGTGTTGGGGTTAGGGTTGGAGTTAGAATTGAGGGGTTTCCACTATTTAGGCACATCAGGGGGTCTCCATACGCGACATGGCGCCACCATTGATTCCTGCAAATTTTGCGTTCAAAAAGTCAAACAGTGCTCCCTTTATTCCAAGCCCCGACGTATGCCCAAACAGTGGTTTATCCCCACATATGAGGTATCAGCGTACTCGGGAAAAATTGCACAACAACTTTGGGGGTTCTAATTTCTCCTGTTAACATTGGGAAAAAAAATTGGGGACTAAAAATTATTTTTGTGGAAAAAAAAATGATTTTATATTTTCACGGCTCTGCGTTATAAACTTCTGTGAAGGACTTGGAGATTCAAAGTGCTCACCACACATCTAGAGGAGTTCCTTGGGGGATCTAGTTTCCAAAATGGGGTCACTTGTGGGGAGTTTCTACTGTTTAGGCACATCAGTGACTCTGCAAACGTAACATGACGCCCGAAGACCATTCCATCAAGTGGGCATTTCAAAAGGTCACTACTTCCCATCTGAGCCCCGACGTGTGCCCATACAGTAGTTTTCTCCCACATATGGGATATCAGCATACTCAGGACAAATTGGACAACAACTTTTGGGGTCTAATTTCTCATGTTACCCTTGCGAAAATAAAAAAATTGGGGACTAAAAGATCCTGATTGTGGAAAAAATATGATTTTTTTATTTTCATGCCCGGGCGTTATAAACTTCTGTGTAGCCCTTGGGGGTTCAAAGTGCTCACCACACATCTAGATAAGTTCTTTGCGGTGTCTAGTTTCCAAAATGGGGCCACTTGTGGGGAGTTTCTACTGTTTAGGCGCATCAGGGGCTCTGCAAACGTAACAAGATGCCCGCAGACCATTCCATCAAGTTGGCATTTCAAAGCGTCACTACATCCCTTCCGAGCCCTGACGTGTGCCCAAACAGTGGTTCCCCCCAAATATGGGTGTCTAGCGTACTCAGGACAAACTGGACAACAACTTTCGGGGTCCAATTTCTCCTGTAACCATTGTGAAAATAAAAAATAGTGGGCTAAAAAATCATTTTTTGAGAAAAAAAAATGATATTTTATTTTCACGGCTCTGCGTTATAAACTTCTGTAAAGCACCTGAGGGGTTCAAAGTGCTCACTATGCATCTAGATAAGTTCCTTAGGGCGTCTAGTTTCCAAAATGGGGTCACTTGTGGGGGAGCTCCAATCTTTAGGCAGACAGGAACTCTCCAAATGCGACATGGCAACCGCTAAATATTCCAGCATATTTTCTATTCAAAAAGTCAAATGGCGCTCCTTCCCTTCTGAGCCCTGCCGTTGCGCCCAAACAGTGGTTTATGATCACAAATGAGGTATCTGTGTACTCTGGAGAAATTGCCCAACAAATTTTAGAATCCAATTTATACTGTTGCCCATGTGAAAATGAAAAAAACTGAGGCTAAAAGAAAATTTTTGTGAAAAAAAAGTACTTTCTTTTTTTACGATCAATTTGTGAAGCACCTGGGGTTCAAAGTGATCACTATGCATCTAGATAAGTTCCTTAGGGGGTCTAGTTTCCAAAATGGGGTCACTTGTGGGGGAGCTCCAATGTTTAGGCAACAGGGACTCTCCAAATGCGACATGGCAACCGCTAAATATTCCAGCATATTTTCCATTCAAAAAGTCAAATGGCGCTGCTTCCCTTCTGAGCCCTGCCATGCGCCCAAACAGTGGTTTATGATCCACAATGAGGTATCTGTGTACTCGGAGAAATTGCCCAACAAATTTTAGGATCCAATTTATACTGTTGCCCATGTGAAAATGAAAAAAACTGAGGCTAAAAGAAAATTTTTGTGAAAAAAAAGTACTTTCTTTTTTTTACAGATCAATTTGTGAAGCACCTGGGGGTTCAAAATGATCACTATGCATCTAGATAAGTTCCTTAGGGGGTCTAGTTTCCAAAATGGGGTCACTTGTGGGGGAGCTCCAATGTTTAGGCACACAGGGACTCTCCAAATGCGACATGGCAACCGCTAAATATTCCAGCATATTTTCCATTCAAAAAGTCAAATGGCGCTGCTTCCCTTCTGAGCCCTGCCATGCGCCCAAACAGTGGTTTATGACCACATATGAGGTATCTGTGTACTCAGGAGAAATTGCCCAACAAATTTTAGGATCCAATTTATACTGTTGCCCATGTGAAAATGAAAAAACTGAGGCTAAAAGAAAATTTTTGTGAAAAAAAAAGTACTTTTTTTTTTACAGATCAATTTGTGAAGCACCTGGGGGTTCAAAATGATCACTATGCATCTAGATAAGTTCCTTAGGGGTCTAGTTTCCAAAATGGGGTCACTTGTGGGGAAGCTCCAATGTTTAGGCACACAGGGACTCTCCAAATGCGACACGGCAACCGCTAAATATTCCAGCATATTTTCCATTCAAAAAGTCAAATGGCGCTCTTCCCTTCTGAGCCCTGCCTGCGCCCATACAGTGGTTTATGACCACATATGAGGTATCTGTGTACTCAGGAGAAATTGCCCAACAAATTTTAGGATCCATTTTATCCTGATGCCCATGTAAAAATGAAAAAATTGATGCTAAAAAAAATTTTTGAAAATTAAAATGTCCATTTTTTCCTTACACGTTGCTTTAGTTCCTGTGAAGCACCTGAAGGGTTAATAATCTTCTTGAATGTAGTTTTGAGTAGCTTGACGGGTGCAGTTTTTATAAAGGTGTCACTTTTGGGTATTTTCTGCCATATAGACCCCTCAAAGTGACTTCAAATGTGAGGTGGTCCCTAAAAAAAATGGTTTTGTAAATTTTGCTGTAAAAATGAGAAATCACTGGTCAACTTTTAACCCTTATAACTTCCTAACAAAAAAAATGTTGTTCCCAAAATTGTGCTGATGTAAAGTAGACATGTGGGAAATGTTATTTATTAACTATTTTGTGTCACATAACTCTCTAGTTTAACAGAATAAAAATTAAAAATTTGAAAATTACAAAATTTTCAAAATTTTCGCCAAATTTCCATTTTTTTCACAAATAAACGCAAAAATTTATCGACTTAAATTTACCACTAACATGAAGCCCAATATGTCACGAAAAAACTATCTCAGAATCGCTAGGATCCGTTGAAGCGTTCCTGAGTTATTACCTCATAAAGGGACACTGGTCAGAATTGCAAAAAATGGCAAGGTCTTTAAGGTCAAAATAGGCTGGGTCATGAAGGGGTTAATGGAGTTGTATGTAGCAAAAGCAGAAGGAGATCTTGTGGGGTTGACAAACCTTGACACTGCTAGAGGTGTGAACCCCATAGTTCAAAAACTCCCGTACAACCTGCAAGACAAGTGGGTTACATAAGGTTCTAGGTATAAGCAGACTTACAATGTACCATTTCCTCCATTCAATGTGTTTGTGGATTTTGTCTCTGAACAGGCAAAAATTAGAAAGGATCCTAGCTTTGATTTCAAGCTGTCTTGTGCTAATACCTCTGTAAGTAAACCTCGTAGAACAACTGTAGAGGTCCACAAAACTAATGTTTCCTCCACAGGTTCAGTTCACAAAGAGTTCAGCTTCCGTCAAGTAGAAGACAAATCCAAGGATCCAAGCAGAAAGTGTCCCTTACACACAAGAAGCCACATTCCTTACTTAAGTGCACAGCTTTCAGAGAAAAGTCTTTGGAAGAACAGAAGGCCTACCTTAACCCCTTCACCCCAAGGGTGGTTTGCACGTTAATGACCGGGCCAATTTTTACAATTCTGACCATTGTCTCTTTATGAGGTTATAACTCTGGAACGCTTCAACGGATCTTCGCGATTCTGAGATTGCTTTCTCGTGACATATTGTACTTCATGTTAGTGGTAAAATTTCTTCGATATAACTTGCGTTTATGTTTGAAAAAAAAACGCAAATATGGCGAAAATTTTTAAAATTTTGCAATTTTCAAACTTTGAATTTTTATTCCCTTAAAACAGAGAAATATATCACACAAAATAGTTAAGAAATAACATTTCCCACATGTCTACTTTACATCAGCACAATTTTGGAACCAAAATTTTTTTTTGTTAGGAAGTTATAAGGGTTAAAAGTTGACCAGCGATTTCTCATTTTTACAGCAAAATTTACAAAGCCATTTTTTTTAGGGACCACCTCACATTTGAAGTCACTTTGAGGGGTCTATATGGCAGAAAATACCAAAAGTGACACCATTCTAAAAACTGCACCCCTCAAGGTACTCAAAACCACATTCAAGAAGTTTATTTACCCTTCAGATGCTTCACAGTAACTAAAGCAACGTGGAAGGAAAAAATGAATATTTTACTTTTTAGCCACAAAAATTATCTTTTACAAACTTTTTTTTTATTTTTACAAGGGTAAAAGGAGAAAATGGACAGATAAGGTTGTTATGCAATTTCTCCTGAGTACGCCAATACCCCATATGTGGGGGAAAACCACTGTTTGGGCACACGGCAGAGCTCGTAAGGGAAGGAGCGACGTTTGACTTTTTCAAACTAAAATTGGCTGGAATTTAGATTGGATGCCATGTCGCGTTTGGAGAGCCCCTGATGCGCCTAAACAGTGGAAACCCCCCACAAGTGACACCATTTTGGAAACTAGACCCCCTAAGGTACTTATCTAGATCTGTTGTGAGCACTTTGAACCCTCAAGTGTTTCACAAAAGTTTATAAAGCCTGGATGTGAAAAAAAAAAAAAATCAATTTTCCACAAAAATGATTTCTTAGTCCCAAATTTTTGAATTTTCCCAAGGAAATTGGACCCCAAAAGTTGTTTTCCAATTTGTCCTGAGTACGCTGATACCCCATATGTGGGGGGGGGAACTGTTTTGGCGCACGGCAGTGCTTGGAAAGGAAGTAGTAACGTTTTGGAATGCAGACGTTAATGGGGGTCATGTTCCGTTTGCAGTGCCCCAGATGAGCCTAAACAGTGGAAACCCCCCACAAGTGACCCCATTTTGGAAACTAGACCCCCTAAGGAACTTATCTAGATCTTTGGTGAGCACTTTGAACCCCCAAGTGCTTCACACAAGTTTATAATGCCCGGCATGAAAATAAAAAATCCTATTTTTTTTCCCACAAAAATTATCTTTTAGTCACTAATTTCCCAAGGGTAACAGGAGAAATTGGACCACATAAGTTGTTGTACAATTTGTCCTGAGTATGCTGATACCCCATATGTGGGGGGGAACCACTGTTTGGGCGCACGGCAGAGCTCGGAATGGAAGGAGCACCATTTGACTTTTTCCAACCAAAATTGGCTGGAATTGAGTTTGGATGCCATGTTGCATTTGGAGAGCCCCTGATGTGCCTAAACAGTGGAAACCCCCACAAATGACCCCATTTGGGAAACTAGACCCCCTAAGGAACTTATCTAGATTTTTGATGAGTAATTTGAACCCCCAAGTGCTTCACACAAGTTTATAACGTAGAGCCGTAAAATTTAAAAATCATATTTTTTCCACAAAAATGATCTTTTCACCCCAATTTTTATTTTTCCAAGGGTAACAAGACTCCAAAAGTTATTGTGAAATTTGTCCTGAGTGCGCTGATACCCCATATGTGGGGGTAAACCACTGTTTGGGTGCATGGCAGAGTTTGGAAGGGAAGGAGCGCCGTCTGACTTTTTCAACGCAGAATTGGCTGGACGCCATGTCGTGTTTGGAGAGCTCCTGATCTGCCTAAACAGTGGAAACCCCCATAAATGACACCATTTTGGAAACTAGACCCCTCAAGGAACTTATCTAGATGTGTGGTGAGAACTTTGAACCCCCAGGTGTTTCACTAAAGTTTATAACGTACAGCCGTAAAATAAAAAATCTTTTTTTTTTTTTACAAAAATGATTTTTTCGCCCCAAATATTTTATTTTCACAAGGGTAACAGAAGAAATTGGAACCCAAAAGTTGTTGTCCAATTTGTCCTGAGTACACTGATACCCAATATGTGGGCGAAAACTACTGTATGGGCACACGTCGGGGCTCGGAAGGGAAGTAGTGACGTTTTGGATTGCAGACTTTGATGGAATGGTCTGGGGGCGTCATGTCACATTTGGAGAGCCCCTGATGCACCTAAACAGTGGAAACCCCCCACAAGTGACCCCATTTTGGCAAATAGACCCCACAAGGAACTTATCTAGATGTGTGGTGAGCGCTATGAAGCCCCAAGTGCTTCACAGAAGTTTATAATGTACAGCCGTAAAAATAAAAAAATAATTTTTTTTGTACAAAAATGATATTTTCGCCCCCAGTTTTTTATTTTCCCAAGGGTAACAGAAGAAATAGGACAAATTGCACAATAACTCTTGGGGTCCAGAGTACGCTGATACCCCATATGTGGGGATAAACTACTGTTTGGACGCATGGCAGAGCTGAGAAGTGAAGGAGCACCGTTTGACTTTTTCAACGCAGAATTGGCTGGAATTGAGATCAGACGCCATGTCACATTTGGAGAGCCCCTGATGTGCCTAAACAGCGGAAACCCCCCAATTCTAACTCCAACCCTAACCCCAACACACCCCTAACCCTAGTCCCAACCCTAACGACAAACCTAACCCTAACACACCCCTAATTCCAACACTAACCCTAACTTTAGCGCCAACCCTAACCCTAACTTTAGCCGCAACCCTAACCCTAACCCTAATGGGAAAATGGAAATAAATACATTTTTTTAATTTTATTATTTTTCCCTAACTAAGGGGGTGATAAAGGGGGGTTTGATTTACTATTTATAGCGGGTTTTTATGATTGGCAGCTGTCACGCTAAAAGACGCTTTTTATTGCAAAAATAGTTTTTTGCATCGCCACATTTTGAGAGCTATAATTTTTGCATATTTTGGCCCACAGAGTCATGTGCGGTCTTATTTTTTGCGGGACGAGTTGACGTTTTTATTTGTACCATTTTTGAGCAGGTGATATTTTTGATCGCTTTTTATTTCGATTTTTGGAGGTTAGAATGAACAAAAATCAGCAATTCATGAATTTCTTTTGGGGGAGGCGTTTTTATTGTTCCGCGTGTGGTAAAATTGATAAAGCAGTTTTATTCTTCGGGTCAGTACGATTTTGGCGCTTTTATAGAATAAAAACAATTTTATATAAAAAATAATTATTTTTGCATCGCTTTATTCTGCGAGCTATAACTTTTTTATTTTTTTGCTGATGATGCTGTTGGCGGCTCATTTTTTGCGGGACAAGATGACGTTTTCAGCGGTACCATGTTTATTTATATCGGTCTTTTTGATCGCGCGTTATTCCACTTTTTGTTCGGCGGTATGATGATAAAGCATTGATTTTTTGCTTCGTTTTTTTTTTTTTTAAGGGGTTCACTAAAGGGGTTAACTAGTGGGACAGTTTTATAGGGGGGGTCGTTACGGACGCGGCGATACCAAATATGTGTACTTTTATTGTTTTGGTTTTTTTTTTACAGGAAGAAATGAATTTATTGGGGAATATATATTTTTTTTTTTTATTTATTTTGGATTTTTTTTTATAATATGTTTTTTATTTTTTTAACTTTTTTACTTTGTCCCAGGGTGGGACATCACTGTATTTTATCAAATCGCTGGTGTGACAGTGTGCACAGCACACTGTCACACCAGCGATCGCTCAGGCAGTGCAGCAGGCTTCTCAGTGCCTGCTCTCAGCAGGCACTGAGGAAGCCGCCTCCCTCCAGGACCCCGGCGCCATCTTGGATCCGGGTCCTGGGAGGGAGGAAGCCCTCAGAACAGCGCGATCACATCGCGCTGGTCTGAGGGTCTGAGGGGGGCGCGCAGGGAGCCCCCACCCTGCGCGATCCTCCCCTGTGCCCCCAGTACACCGCGATCATGTTTGATCGTGGTGTGCTAGGGGTTAATGTGCCTCCTGACACACAGTCACGGGTGTCAGCTGTGATAATCAGCTGACACCCGGCGGCGATTAGCTGCGCTCCCCTCAGGAGCGCAGCTGATCGCCTATGACGTACTATCCCGTCCATGGGCAGAATGGCACGGGTTTTATGGACGGGATAGTACGTATAATGTCAGAGAGGGGTTAACCCCTTCATGACCCAGCCTATTTTGACCTTAAAGACCTTGCCATTTTTTGCCGTTCTGACCAGTGTCCCTTTATGAGGTAATAACTCAGGAACGCTTCAACGGATCCTAGTGATTCTGAGATTGCTTTTTCGTGACATATTGGGCTTCATGTTAGTGGTAAATTTAGGTCGATAATTTTTGCGTTTATTTGTGAAAAAATGGAAATTTGGCAAACATTTTGAAAATTTCGCAATTTTCAAATTTTGAATTTTTATTCTGTTAAACAGAGAGTTATATGACACAAAATAATTAATAAATAACATTTCCCACATGTCTATTTTACATCAGCACAATTTCGGAAACAAAATTTTTTTTTTTAGGAAGTTATAAGGGTTAAAAGTTGACCAGCAATTTCTCATTTTTACAGCAAAATTTACAAAACCATTTTTTTAGGGACCACCTCACATTTGACGTCACTTTGAGGGGTCTATATGGCAGAAAATACCCAAAAGTGACACCATTATAAAAACTGCACCCCTCAAGCTACTCAAAACTACATTCAAGAAGATTATTAACCCTTCAGGTGCTTCACATTAACTAAAGCAACGTGGAAGGAAAAAATGGACATTTTAATTTTTCCAACAAAAATTTTAATTTTAGCCTCAATTTTTTCATTTTTTCATGGGCAACAGGATAAAATGGATCCTAAAATTTGTTGGGCAATTTCTCCTGAGTACATAGATACCTCATATGTGGTCATAAACCACTGTTTGGGCGCACGGCAGGGCTCAGAAGGGAAGGAGCGCCATTTGACTTTTTGAATGGAAAATGTGCTGGAATATTTAGCGGTTGCCATGTCACATTTGGAGAGTCCCTGTGTGCCTAAACATTGGAGCTCCCCCAGAAGTGACCCCATTTTGGAAACTAGACCCCCCAAGGAACCTATATAGATGCATAGTGAGCACTTTGAACCCCCAGGTGCTTCACAAATTGATCCGTAAAAAAAAGAAAGCACTTTTTTTTCACAAAAATTTTATTTTAGCCTCAGTTTTTTGATTTTCACATGGGCAACAGGATAAAATGGCCCCTAAAATTTGTTGGGCAATTTCTCCTGAGTACACAGATACCTCATATGTGGTCATAGACCACTGTTTGGGCGCACGGCATGGCTCAGAAGGGAAGGAGCGCCATTTAACTTTTTGAATGGAAAATATGCTGGAATATTTAGCTGTTGCCATGTCGCATTTGGAGAGTCCCTATGTGCCTAAACATTGGAGCTCCACACAAGTGACCCCATTTTGGAAACTAGACCCCCAAGGAACTTATCTAAATGCATAGTGAGCACCTTGAACCCCCAGGTGCTTCAGAAATTGATCCGTAAAAAAAAGAAAGTACTTTTTTTTCACAAAAATTTTCTTTTAACCTCAGTTTTTTCACTTTAACATGGGCAACAGAATAAAATGGATCCTAAAATTTGTTGGGCAGTTTATCCTGAGTACACAGTTACCTCATATGTGGTCATAAACCACTGTTTGGGCGCACAGCAGGGCTCAGAAGGAAAGGAGCGCCATTTGACTAGTTAATGGAAAATTAGCTCCAATCATTAGCGGACACCATGTCGTGTTTGGAGACCCCTGTGTGCCTAAACTTTGGAGCTCCCCCACAAATTACCCCATTTTGGAAACAAGACCCCCTAAGGAACTTATCTAGATGCACAGTGAGCACTTTGATCCCCCAGGTGCTTCACAGAAGTTTATAACGCAGAGCCCTAAAAATAAAAAATCATTTTTTTTCTCAAAAAATTATTTTTTAGCCCACTATTTTTTATTTTCACAATGGTTACAGGAGAAATTGGACCCCAAAAGTTGTTGTACAGTTTGTCCTGAGTACACTGGTACCCCATATGTGGGGGGGAACCACTGTTCGGGCTCGGAAGGGAAGTAGTGACGTTTTGAAATGCTGACTTTGATGGAATGGTCTGGCGGCATCAAGTTACGTTTGCAGAGCCCCTGATGTGCCTAAACAGTAGAAACTCCCCACAAGTGACCCCATTTTGGAAACTAGACGCCGCACGGAACTTATCTAGATGTGCTGTGAGCACTTTGAACCCCCAAGGGCTACACAGAAGTTTATAACGCCCGGGCATGAAAATAAAAAAATCATATTTTTTCCACAAACATGATCTTTAGTCCCCAATTTTTTTATTTTCCCATGGGTAAACAGGAGAAATTAGACCCCAAAAGTTGTTGTCCAATTTGTCCTGAGTACGCTGATATCCCATATGTGGGAGAAAACTACTGTATGGGCACACGTCGGGGCTCGGAAGGGAAGTATTGACGTTTTGAAATGCCGACTTGATGGAATGGTCTGCGGGTGTCATGTTACGTTTGCAGAGCCCCTGATGTGCTTAAACAGTAGAAACTCCCCACAAGTGACCCCATTTTGAAAACTAGACCCCACAAGGACCTTATCTAGATGTGTGGTGAGCACTTTGAACCCCCAAGGGCTACTCAGAAGTTTATAACGCCCGGGCATGAAAATAAAAAAATCATATTTTTTCCACAAACATGATCTTTTAGTCCCCAATTTTTTTATTTTTCCAAGGGTAACAGGAGAAATTAGACCCCAAAAGTTGTTGTCCAATTTGTCCTGAGTACGCTGATATCCCATATGTGGGAGAAAACTACTGTATGGGCACACGTCGGGGCTCGGAATGGAAGTAGTGACGTTTTGAAATGCCGACTTGATGGAATGGTCTCTGGGCGTCATGTTACGTTTGCAGAGCCCATGATGTGCCTAAACAGTAGAAACTCCCCCCAAGTGACCCCATTTTGGAAACTAGATCCCCCAAGGAACTCCTCTAGATGTGTGCTGAGCACTTTGAATCTCCAAGTTCTTCACAGAAGTTTATAACGCAGAGCTGTGAAAATAAAAAATCATTTTTTTCCACAAAAATAATTTTTTTAGTCCCCAATTTTTTTTCCCAAGGGTATCAGGAGAAATTAGACCCCCAAAGTTGTTGTGCAATATTTCCTGAGTACGCTGATACCCCATATGTGGGGGTAAACCACTGTTTGGTCACACGTCGGGGCTCGGAATAAATGGAGCACTCACTGATTTTTTGAACGTGAAATTTGCAGGAATCAATGGTGGCGTCATGTCTTGTATGGACACCCCCTGACGTGCCTAAATAGTGGAAACCCCTCAATTCTAACTCCAACCCTAACCCCAATACACCTCTAACCCCAACCCTAACCCCTACACACCCCTAACCCTAATACAAATCCTAACCATAACCCTAACTCCAACACATCCCTAACCCTAATCCCAACTCTAACCATAACCCTAACCACAAGCCTAACCCTAATCCCAACCCTAACCCCAAAACACCCCTAACAGTTATCCTAACTCTAACCCTAACCACAAACCTAACTGTTATGATTTGGTAGCTGAGGAGACAGGCAAAAACGGCAATACACCAGAGAGGTTGGAATGTACTGGATTGCAGTACCCTGACTAACCACCACAACTAAAGGCAGCCGTGGAGTTTTCCTACATTGGTCCTAGACGCCTCGTCACAGCCTGAGAGGTTAACTACACCTAAAGATAGAAAGAGGAAAGCTATCTGCCACGGAGCAGATCCCCAAAGAACATAGGAAGCCCCCAAACATGTAATGGCGGTTAGACAAGAGGAAATACAGACACAGACAAAAAATAGTATGAGCAAACGTTGGGGCCCAAACTTCCTAGACAGAAAAGGATAGGAAGGACACTTACTGCAATCCAAAAAACCCTAAAAAATACCAACTCTACTAATTGCAAAAACACCTGAGATCACACAACCTCTACCACCTAAATTAGTTCTCTGGTGTAACAAAACTAAGCCGCAGCCACTGAACAAACTGGAAAAGGTAAATGAACAAATAACAGTGGCTCCAGAAGAACTGAGAGGAGCCCAAGCCCCCCGGGGGGGGGGAGACCTGGCTAACCTCACAGAAATGCAGAGAAATATGCAAATGGTAAGCACAAAAACAAAAAAACAGAAAATATCTTATCTGAGAGCAGGAGAAGAGGCAAGACTCAGCAAGCTTCCAAGTGAACCAGGAACCACAGTTGAGACAAGAACAATTGATCACAGGCAACCATGATGGGAGGGAACCTCCCTTATATAAGAACAGTCTGTAACTCCTGATTGCCAATCCTCATTGAATGGTTCAGTACTGTTTGTAACCACCAGAGGGAGCTTCTGCTCAGAATTCATTTCTAACACATTCACAACACCTAACCCTAATCCCAACCCTAACCCTAATTCCAACCCTAATTCTAACCCTAACCCTAATTCCAACCCTAGAGGCACTGTCACACTTAGCGATCGCACCAGCGATCATGACAACGACACGACCTGGCGAGATCGTTGGTGCGATCGCTATGTGGTCGCTAGTTAGCTTCCAAACACAAAGATCTCAGCAGAGATCAGCGATCTGTATAATGACCTCTGCTGTCGCTGGGAAAACCTAGTCCCGCCTCCGCCGCTGGTAAAGTCATTCATAAAGGGTGTCACACTCAGCGATTCAGGCTCACCAGCGGGACACCAACGACCAAAAAACGGCTCAGAACGTTCTTGAACGATCACCGACATCGCAGCGGGGGCCACATCGCCGCTACATGTCACACAGAGCGAGGTCACTAACGAGATCGCTGCTGCGTCATAAAATCGCTGACGTTTTAGCGATCTCGTTAGCGATCTCGCTTAATGTGACAGTACCTTAACCCTAATTCTAACCCAAATCCTAATTCTAACCCTAATGCTAACCCTAACCCTAACCCTAGTTCTAACCCTAACCCTAAGGCTGGGTTCATATTGCGTTTTACCAGTCCATTCAACACATAGCATTGACAGGCTGGTAACGGTTTAGTATAACGCGATCGCGTTATGCTATACCCGCTAGAGCAGATGAATCAGCAGATGATTCATCTGCGCTAGCGGTGATGGAGACCAGACGCTGCAGGCCGCGCCCGAGGCTCCGTCACTAAATGACGGCACGTCGCGAACGCATGCCGCTTTACGGCATGCGTCACGATGCGCTCGCAAATGGGGATGAATGGCATCGTTAACGGACTGTGTTACACCGTGTTATGCCGCGGTGTAACGCAGTCCGTCTAATAGACTGCCATAACGGAATATGAACACAGCCTTATAATCGTAACCCTAACCCTAATAAGAAAAAAAATAAAAATAAATTATTTTTTTTTATTTTATTTGTCCCTACCTATGGGGGTGATAAATGGGGCATTTATTTACTTTTTTTATTTTGATCACTGTGAGAGTTTATCACAGTGATCAAAATAAATTTCTTGACTCTGGAGGGCGCACTGCGCATACGACTGCCGGCGGGCGCACTGCGCATGAGCCCTCCATTTTGCAAGATGGCGGCGCCCATGAAACATCCCGGACGGATGCCGGGATGGATCCAGGGACATCGGAGGACCGGGAGAGGTGAGTAGGGGGGGTCAGAAGGTAAGGGGGTGATCGGAAGGTGGAGGGAGCGGAGGCAAGGAGGAGGGGAGCAGTAAGTGACGGCGGTGACCGATTGCCGTGACTCGGTGTGGGGGGGTCTGTTCTCGGTCTCCAGCCATGGCCGATGCTATTGCAGCATCGGCCATGGCTGGATTGTAATATTTCACCAAAATTCATTGGTGAAATATTACAGATTGCTCTGATTGGCCTTTTCACTTTTAACAGCCAATCAGAGCGATCGTAGCCACGTGGGGGTTAAGCCAACCCCCCTGTGGTGAAGCACAAAGGGTCTTGTGCATGCGGGTCAGGTGGGAGCACTGAACATAATTCACCCTGGACCACCATCGGAGACTTTGCCCCAAGTCCAAGAGCATATCGGGGAGCTCAAGGACTCAAATACCTACACTCTAGCAATTACTTCTAAGTGTACAGAAGTTTGTGGAAATATCATAGGAGGCAAGTCCTGGTCTAAAATTTCCCTAGTGAGAGTTTACCCAGCAGACGAAAAGGACAAGACCATCTAAGTATTTGCAATTTTAGATGATCAGAGTAACAGGTCATTAGCCAAGTCTGCCTTCTTTGATAGCTTTAACGTCAGAGGACCCAGTGCCCCCTACTCTTAAAAAACTTGTGACAATATAGTAGAGACAGCTGGTAGGAGAGCAAAAGGCTATGTAGTCGAGTCTATAGATGGCCAAATGTGTCTGCCCCTACCAACCATATTGGAATTTAATCAGATTCCTGACAATAGGTCAGAGATACCTACTCCTGAAGTGGCATCGCATCATCCTCATCTGGAGCGTATAGAATGCCTGATTCCAGCCTTGACCCAGAGGCTCAAATAGTCCACAAGGTTAGAGAGCATATCAATGGCTCTCACATCGCTCCATATGCCCAGAGACTCTATTTTGGGTGGGTCATTGTAGGAGAGGACTGTTTAGAAGGAGAACACAAACCGACAATGGTTAACAACATGCTTACCATTATGCTCGAGAATGGACGTCCACCTCTCCTTCAACCATGTGAAAATCACTACTTCATAAAGGAATTGCCACACAGCACTTCAGCACCAAATATCTTAGCAAGTTGTGCCTACGATGATTGCATCCAGAATTGCGACCAAGATCACCTTAGGTGTATAGTCTTCCGCAAGACGAAAGAAGATAATCATACAGCCATGTCATTTGAAGATAGGCTGTTCCTAGAGATGATGGAGCAAGGAATGGTGCAGGACAAAACTAAGAGCTGGATTGCACCTCTACCTTTCAAGCCTCAAGGACAATGCTTGCCTAACTACAGAGAACAAGTTTACAAATGATTTGTCTCCCTCAGGCACAGCTTCCGTAATAAACCAGAGATGAAAGATCATTTATTTACCTTCATGGAGAAGATATGTAAGATCGGTCATGTAGAGTTAGCACCTACACTTCAAGACTCTGAAAAGCGCTGGCACCATGGTAAACATGCCCACACAGCTCTTGAGCTAGAGCAGTCAAAGAATGTAATTATCCGAGCTGTACAGCAGGAAAAATATGCCAAAGAAATCGACTGTGTAACCAACCAACGACCAATATCAAAAGATAGTGTTATGAGGAAACTCGGAGCAGCAAGAGAACTGCAACTCTTTTCCAACTTGGATATGAATGATGTAGAAAAATACCTATGTGTACAAGGGTGTACTTGGACATTCAACCCACCACATTCTTCACACATGGGAGGTGTATGGGAGAGAATGATAGGTGTCGCAAGCAGGAGCCTCGATTCAATCTTCTTACAAGAAAGATCTGCAAGACTAATGCACGAAAGCTTGACAACTTTCATGGCCGAAGTGTCAGCTATCATAAACGCCAGACTGTTGACTCCAATTTTCAGTGATCCTGAAGACCCAACTGTTCTCAACCCAGCCCTATTGCTTACACAGAAAACCGACCCTAATTGCTCTCCACCTGGAGAATTTAATGTTAAAGACCGTTACAGGAGTCGATGAAGACAAGTACAGTCTCTCCAATGCCTTTTGGGACAAGTGGAAAAAACAGTACCTGCCTACTCTGCAACAGAGGAGAAAGTGGCAAACCAGCAAGCCTAACCTCCAGCCTGGCGATATAGTGCTAATGAAAGACTGTCAGTCTTGGAGAAATGAATGGCCATTAGGTCTCATTACCTAGACATTCCCGAGTAAAGACGGAATTGTACGTAAGGTGGAAGTAAAAATAGGGAAACAAGGTGAGACCAAATTGTTCCTCTGGCCAGCAGGGGAACTCATTCTTCTGTTCTAGTCCAATAAACACAATAGTGACGTCGGCTGGACCACTGTCACTTTATGTGCTTATAACTCTGGAACGCTTCAACGCATCCCGCTGATTCTGAGACTGTTTTTCCGTGACATATTGTACTTCATGTTAATGGTAAAATTTCTTTGATACGACTTGCGTTTATTTATGAAAAAAATGAAAATATGGCTAAAATTTTTAAAATTTTGCAATTTTCAAACTTTACATTTTTATGCCCTTAAATCAGAGAGATATGTCACAAAAAATAGTTAATAAATAACATTTCCCACATGTCTACTTTACATCAGCACAATTTTGGGACTAAAATTTTTTTTTGTTAGGAAGTTACAAGGGTTAAAAGTTGACCAGCGATTTCTCATTTTTCCAAGAAAATTTACAAAACCATTTTTTTAGGGACCACCTCACATTTGAAGTCTTTGAAGGGTCGAAATGACAGGAAATACCTAAAAGTGACACCATTCTAAAAACTGCACCCCTCAAGGTGTTCAAAACCACATTCAAGAAGTTTATTAACCCTTTAGGTACTTCACAAGAATTGAAGCAACGTGGAATGAAAAAATGAACATTTACCTTTTTTTCCCAAAATTTTTCTTCGGACACAACTTTTTTTATTTTGTCAAGGGTATCAGGAGAAAATGAACCACAATAATTGTTGTGCAATTTCTCCTGAGTACATCGATACCCCATGTGTGGAGGAAGACCAATCTTTAGGCACATGGCAGTGCTCAAAAGGGAACGAACATCATATGAGATTTTGAATATCAAATTGACTGGAATTGAGATCGAACGCCATGTCGCGTTTGGAGAGCCCCTGATGTGCCTAAGCAGTGGAAACCCCCCACAAGTGACACCAGTTTGGAAACTAGACCCCCAAGGAACTCATCTAAATGTGTGGTGAGTAGTGTTGAGCATTCCGATACCGCAAGTATCGGGTATCGGCCGATATTCGCGTTATCGGAATTCCGATACTTAATTCCGATACTTTTTCAATATCGTATACCGGAATCGGAAGTTCCCATAATTCTTTGAGAGGCAATGTGATTTTAGTCAGCCAATGAGGAATCCTACGAAGTGTGGGCACATCCTGTAATGATGCGGTCATCTTAACTAATGGCATGGCTGTGATTGGCTGCTGAAATGATGTCAGAATGCACTATAAAGGCGCCGCAGCCATTTTAGCGTCACTGTGCTGTGAACTCAGTTAGGGACAGAACGCTGCTGTGCTGACTCTGAGGGACAGTTAGATATTGCGATTTTGTGTACTACTGTGCTTGAGGCAGGCTAGTTTACCAACCGCTGTGTAAAGCTTCATTTTGCCAGTGTTTTAACAGCTCTGTGCAAGGTGTGTGTGTGACAGTGCAGGTGACGCTGCAGTTTGCTCTGCATCCACCGCTGTTTGTAGGCATCTGCACGTGTCACTTTTTTTTTTTTTTTTTTATTTTATTTAGTGGAATTGGTGCAGCTCCATTATATTAGAAAAAAATCAAATCTATTAGTGTGACGTGCTTCCATCCGTATACAATACATTGGTTGCAAACACTATAGAAGTACAGAAAGGAGCTTTTCACAGATTGTGGACAGTTGTGTTTCAGTGTTCACTTCAGTCTGTGTTTTTTACTTTTTTGAGTGCAGATCACGCTCCAGTTACTTGTTCAAGCACTGCTGCTTGTACTCTGCTGAGCGTGTCTCAGTGGCTCATCCTTTTCATTTATCTCCAATTGGTTCTGCTACATTCCATTTAAAATAAATCTAATCTATTAGTGTGACGCGCTTCCATCCGTATACAATACATTGGTTGCAAACACTATAGAAGTACAGAAAGGAGCTTTTCACAGATTGTGGACAGTTGTGTTTCAGTGTTCACTTCAGTCTGTGTTTTTTACTTTTTTGAGTGCAGATCACGCTCCAGTTACTTGTTCAAGCACTGCTGCTTGTACTCTGCTGAGCGTGTCTCAGTGGCTCATCCTTTTCATTTATCTCCAATTGGTTCTGCTACATTCCATTTAAAATAAATCTAATCTATTAGTGTGACGCGCTTCCATCCGTATACAATACATTGGTTGCAAACACTATAGAAGTACAGAAAGGAGCTTTTCACAGATTGTGGACAGTTGTGTTTCAGTGTTCACTTCAGTCTGTGTTTTTTACTTTTTTGAGTGCAGATCACGCTCCAGTTACTTGTTCAAGCACTGCTGCTTGTACTCTGCTGAGCGTGTCTCAGTGGCTCATCCTTTTCATTTATCTCCAATTGGTTCTGCTACATTCCATTTAAAATAAATCTAATCTATTAGTGTGACGCGCTTCCATCCGTATACAATACATTGGTTGCAAACAATATAGAAGTACACAAACGGGCCTTTCACAGCTACTGAACATGGGTTTTTAATTTTTAACTAAATATGTATTTTTTCAAATGACACAAATATAAGTAATGTTGAAGAGGAATAGTCCTACATCCATTGTTTGCACAATATTACAGGTGTACATCATGTCCCTTAATCAACAATGTATTATTATATTTACTTGTATGCTTTTATTTAAAAGCCAAGAACACAGAAGGATAACCTTCGCACTGCAGCTGTTGTCAAAGTTCAACCCACATTATGCACTTCCAACATTGCAGCATTTGAGGCATGATGTGAGTTGGATTGGTCAAAGTTATGGAGTGAGAAGGTTCACCATCAGTACCCTATAGCATAAGTATGCTTTTGTGTTAGCATTTGTGTTAGACATGTGGATATCTGCCATAATATGTCACAATTATTTAGTTACAGATTTGTTACCAACACTAATCATTGAATGGTTTTAAATTTGACGTTTCACTTGTTTACAGCTTAGAAATAAGGGTGTAGCCTGATATCTATGTGTAGCACTAGCCACTTTAACATGTCATGTTTTTTTAAACATGTGTAGCTAGGTAGCAGTAATTTTTGCCGGACACACAGCAGGGGAACAGCAGGCGTTACTGAACCCCACTATCACTATAGCTTGTGTATTGGTCTGTGGACACGACACTTCTGAGCAGCAACTGGCAGTGTTGTAGCCCAGGGAGTATAGCTCAGGTGGTAGAAAGATGAACATAACAGGAGACATGGAAAACGTTGCCAACCAGTTAGTTAATCTGAAACCGGACAGGCAAATTCAGGCGAGATCCATGCCTAGTTCATTTTCAGAAAAGTAAGCCGTTCTACATTATCGTAGGATAGTCGCATGCAACGGTCTGTTAGTACACCACCTGCAGCAGTAAAGACGCGCTCCGATAATACACTGGCAGCAGATCAAGCCAGCACCTCCAATGCATACTGGCTAAGCTCTGGCCATGTATCCAGCTTAGAGACACAAAACTTGAATGGGGAAGAGCCATCTGAGAGTACACTGAGAGGGCAAGACATGTAGTCTGTAACCATCTTACGGAAATGTTGCCTCCTGCTGACTGGAGCCGTCTCGGATGGTGTAGACATTGGTGGCGCTGCCACAAAACTTCGACACATTTGGAACATACTGTTCTTGCCCTGTGCAGAGGCGCTGCTTGTGCTCCTCTTGTTGCAGAGCTGTCTCCACTGCCTCGACGCACAGAGCTGCTTTGTAAATCAGTTAGCAGCAGCAGTGCTCTCGGCTGGAATGGAGAACATTATGGATTGCACCAGTGTGTCTTGGTACTTCCGCATTTTACGCTCCCGGTTCAACGGTGTGATGAGGCTTTGTAAGTTGTCCCGGTAGCGAGGGTCTAGGAGGGTGTACACCCAATAATCAGACGTGGTGTGAATGTGTTCGATGCGGCGGTCGTTTCTCAGCCACTGCAGCATGAAATCAACCATGTGCTGCAGACTCCCAACTGGCCAAGAAACGTTGTCCCCTGCAAGAGGCGTCATCTCCGCCTGCTGTGCATCACCCCACCCTTGGTCTACATACTGACTAGAGCATTGTCTACCTCCCTCTGGAGCGATGTCTTCCTCCTCCATTGACTCCTCCTCATCCTCCTCACAAAGTCCTTCAAATACATATAAATTTACAAAATTTAAAACTCAAAATTTAAAAACTTTGTATCATAATTCTGTAACATCAGTTTATGGAAACACAATAGCATTACAAAAGGATAGACAAAAAATGTACATTATGTGCTTTGTAATACATTAAAAGTTTGTAATGGTTATGAAAATATAGACAGCGACTCTGGAGGTTCAATTGTTGATACAGCATGGTACTTTGAAAGTCCTCCAGCCCTTTGTGAGGAACCACGTTGCGCTGACTGTCCAGAAGGTGATGGAATTTGTGACTCCTCATCCTCCACCTCTTCCAAAACCTCATGCCTTAGTGCTTGCAGTGTTTTTTGAAGCAGGCAGATAAGGGGGACAGTCAGGCTGACTAGTGCATCATCTGCACTCGCCATCCGCGTTGACTCATCAAACGCACGCAAAACGTGGCAGATATCCTTCATAGAGTTATTCGCCACTCATTACACTGGCAGTGGCTGCCATTCATTATAGGATCCAATTCTAATTACTGGTTCTCACCAACAAAGCTCTCCACAGCGCAGCACCCCCCTACATCTCCTCCCTTATTTATATTTATCGGCCTAACCGACTGCTGCACTCTGCAAACGACCTTCGACTAACCTCTGCACTAATCCGTACCTCCCACTCCCAACTCCAAGACTTCACCCGCGCTGCGCCAATCCTCTGGAATGCTCTACCCCAAGAAATTAGGACTATCCGCAATTTGGATGGTTTCAGGCGCTCCCTCAAAACACATTTGTTCACAGTGGCCTATCACATTCACTAATCAAAGTCATTCTATGTGTAATTCTGTGTGTGTAGCCCATTCACTATCTCCATGCATCCCTCACTTCCTTAAAATGGCTGGACCATCATTGTAAAAACACCATTGTATATAAACACCTGTACTTTGTATCTCCCACACCTCATTGTAGATTGTAAGCTTTCACCAGCAGGGGCGGCTGATTTTGCTTTAATTATTGTATTGTTAACGTTGTTACTTATGACTCGTGTTTTGAAACTGTTAAACTGTAAAGCACTGCGGAATATTATGGCGCTATATAAATAAATAATATTATTATTCTTATTATAGAGGCCCACTCAGTAGTGGTGAAGTGTGAACGGCGCAAATTGCGAGTTGACTGCGCCTGATGCAGCTGATACTCCATTACTGTTGGCTGCTGCTCACACAACCGCTCCAACATATGTAACGAGGAATTCCACCTGGTGGGTACGTCACATATGATGCGATGTTCATGAAGGTGAAATCTGCGTTGCAGAGCTGCAATCAGCGATCTGGCCATGCTGGAACGTCGCAAGTGAGCGCACTCTAGGCGGACCTTGTGCAGCAGTGCATCAAGATCCGGATAGTCCCTCAAAAAACTCTGCACGACCAAGTTGAGCACATATGACAGACATGGTATGTGAGTGAGGTTGCCAAGGCCCAGAGCTGACACCAGATTTCGGCCATTGTCACACACTACCAAGCCTGCCTGTAGATTCTCTTTCCAAAAACCACACGTCGCTCTCCTGCTTTATGGCATTACAGAGCTCCTGCGCTGTGTGGCTAAGATTCCCCATGGAAATTAATTTCAGGATGGCCTGTTGACATTTGGACACGGCTGTGCTCATATCGGTCGCAACAGGTAAACGTTCACGGGTCCATGTGGAGGTAGACCGTGACGGCTCCTGCAGCGATGATTCTGAGGAACTGGAATAGGAGGAGGAATCAATGTGTACAGACTTGATTCCTGCAATCCTTGGAGTTGGCAGAACACGTACAGCGCCACTCGCAAGATCAGTACCCGGCTGCACAACATTGACCCAATGGGCAGTGAGGGAAAGGTATTGTCCCTGGCCATGGGTGTTAGAACCCTCTTGTTAGGTTTTTGTTTCAGTTTGCTGGTCACATGACCTTTTTTCCCTATTTAGTCTGGCTCCGCCCTTCTGGCTTTGCTTGACTTCATTGTATTATCTACTGTTAAGCTAGCCGGGTGCTTAGGTGCCTTAATCTGTCAGTTTTGCTTGATGTTAGGATCACAAAGTATTTATTTTTCTGTTTAATTATCCATGCTACAATTTATGTTAGGAGGTGTCCACCTTTTCTCACAGTCCCTAGATCTTGTAGGGATTACTCCCTCGCAACTATAGGTCTTCGTTCACACTAGATGAGGACTTTAGCGGGTCTGGTCGCAGGATCAGGTTCCCCGTTACATCGTAGGGATTCAGCTTAGTTGTATTGTAGGGACAGAATTCCCTTCTTTCCTTACTGGTTGTAGCAGATCATAACAATGGGTACTGGTCCACGCATCGGTGGTCAGGTGGACCTTGCTACTGAGGGCTTTTAGTAGCGCATGTTTAATTTTTCCCTCAACATGCTTTTGCAGACCAGGGACGGCTTGCCTGCTGAAATGAAATCGGCTTGGCACATTGTATTGTGGGATTGACAATGATATTCAGTTACGGAAACTGTCTGTCTCCACCAGCCTGAATCACAGCATTTCAAGGGACAGGAGTTTTGCAATGCCAGCATTCAGAGCCTGTGCTCGTGCATGGTTTGCGGAGTATGGCCGTCTTTTATCCCATGCCTGTGCTACCGATGGCTGTTTTGTGGCCTGGGAGTGTGAGGATGACAGGGAACTTGCTGCTGTGTGTGGAATAACAGTTTGTCTCTGGACAACAGTGGCCGAGGTTCTTCCATGGCGATCCTGTGAGGAAGCATAACCAGCTGTGTGTGAGCTCGATGAAGAGGCTTCAACACAACCTGAAGATGTAGGTGCTGCTGTAGGTTGGCCTACATCTCTAGTGTGTCTTTGTAACTCAACTACGTGCTTTGTCCGCACATGTTTCCACATATTTGTGGTATTGAGGTGACTGACACTTTTAGCTATTTTTAATTTTTAATTACACAGCTTGCATTTCACATAGCAAATATCATGTGCAAGTGTGTGAAAAAAGGACCACGCAGTGCAAGTCCTGGAGCGCACGTTTTGACTTTTGGAAGACAACTGCTCCGAACAGGTGCCAAACTGGAGGCTACAGGCAACCGAGTCTGCAGCCTAACTCTCCCTCCTGTTTGTACCGTTGGGGCAATGTCTTCCTCTATCTTCCTTCTATCACTAACCATTTCTCTAGGCCTCTCCCAGCTTTCAACCAAAGTACTGGTTCTCACCCACAAAGCTCTCCACAGTGCAGCACCCCTCCTACATCTCCTCCCTCATTTCTATCTATCGGCCTAACCGACTGCTGCGCTCTGCAAACGACTTTCGACTAACCTCTGCACTAATACGTACCTCACACTCCCGACTCCAAGACTTCTCCTGCTCTATGCCAATCCTCTGGAATGCTGTACCCCAAGAAATTAGGACTATCCACAATTTGCATGGTTTCAGGCGCTCCTTCAAAACACATTTGTTCAGAGCGGCCTATCACATTCACTAATCAAAGTCATTCTATGTATTCTGTGTAAGTGTGTGTGTGTCTCTAGCCCATTCACTATCTCCATCCCTCAGTCCCTTAAGATGGCTGGAACATCATTGTAAATGCACCATTGTATATAAACACCTATACTTTGTATCTCCCACATCTCATTGTACATTGTAAGCTGTCACGAGCAGGGGCGACTTATTTAGCTTAAATTATTGTATTGTTAACGTTGTTACTTATGACTTGTGTTCTGAAACGGCTAAACTGTAAAGCGCTGCGGAATATGATGGCGCTATATAAATAAATATTATTATTATTCCTCTGAGCTGCTCCCACCACCTTCCTGTTCCTCATGCCATGTTGGGTCTTGGACCTCATCATCTCCACTACCCTCTTCCAACACCTGCTGTTGGGTGGTCTGGCCAGCACCATGCTCAACAGAAACTGGCACCTGGGTCTCATCATCATCAGATGCGTTCTGCGGTGTGCTGACCATCGGCACTGTCTCACCCGCCTCTTCAGATTCAGAGAGACACAGCTGTTGCGCATCACTGCATACTCCCTCTTCACATTACAGAATGCTGCTTGGCTGGGCCCCTGTTTGCAAGCCAATAGATTCTGAGAACAGAAGCAGACACTCAGCTGGCTCCTGTACAGAACTCTCTGACTGCCTGGGCAATTTGCCAGGCGGTGAAGAGACAGATGGTTGCCCAACAGTGCTGTGGTCCTGAGAGGAGGTGGAAGCAATTGAAGTCGATGCATTGGCTGACATCCAAACAACAACGGCTTCAATTTGTTCTTCCCGCAGCAGGGGGTACTCCGAGCTCCTACAAAAGTGCGCATAAAGGAACGCTCACGGGAAAAACTGGTGGATGCTGTGTCACTGGGGCCGCAGCAGCCACAGAATCCCCACGTCCTCTCCCTGAAGAAACTCCACGACCACGTGCCTTACTCCCTGCCTTCTTCATCTTGGTAGATTGATAAAGAAACTCTGAAAAGTTATAAGGTCTAAGTGTGGTTATTCCGCAGAGACTGCAGTGAACACTGCACACAACTGTTCACTACCCAATGCGTCTCAGCAGGAAGGCAGTCTGTGCGTCAAAACAAAGGCACAAGCATACATCCATGTACCCTGTTTATAAAGCTATATAAAAAAAATTATGTAGTAGTGACGCACACTTTATTGAGGTACAGTATTACATCGCCATTCACCATCTGTGGCTATGCAGTCTCATCTATATATACCTTATCTATCTGTTGTCATGCTTCCAAGTCGACAGTCACAGTCAGCCATAAATAGCAATTTTCACTATGCACTATGCACTTTTGAAAGGTTATGTTTGTTAATAAAAATGATTATTGCCACATATTATGAGTATTACATGATGGAAATTGTATAATTTTGTATAAAAATATTTAGTGACATTATTCAGCAAATGGAACATTTTAGTAATATCACAGATAACTTGTAATGCTGATGATGTTTTGAAGTCAGACATTCATTGTCTATACAATAAAAATGGTGTACATACTGTTACTTATCCATCATTAATGGATTCAGATATGTACTTGTATGCTTTTATGTACAACCGTATAGCAGATTCCTTAACTAATTTATTTTGTGGTTTGCATTGCTGTTCAACATGTTAATGTATGTGTTTATGTTTGTCAATTCTTTATTTATCTAGATATTAGTTTAAATGAAATCATCATCTTATGGTAGTAAAGGTTATCTTTCTCTTGTTTGAAGTATAGACATTAAAATTGACAGGTAACAAGGAAATTACTTGATCTAGTATTTAAACATCCTCCTTGACCATGGGCTCCAACACCGCCAGTTGTTGCTCGGAAGTGCTGTTAGCACAGTCAACACTTGCTCCTGTGTTACTGGGTTCAGTAACGTCAGCTGGTCCTCGGTTGTGCCATTGGCTCTTTTCCTTCTGCTGCCCTCCGGGTTCCAGTACCGTCAACTGGTTTCTCCGCAGTGCCTTTGGCCTAGGTGCCTCCATCTCGGTATCCGAGTTCCAGCAACGTCTGCTGGTCCTTGGTAGTGCTTTGGAGCACAGGTACCTCCTGCTTAGTAACCGTGTCCCAGTAACATCAGCTGGTACAAGATTGTGCTACAAATACAAGATACGGAACAAGAGACACAAGAACAATAAGCAGAAGATCTAAAAGCAGAAGAACATGAAGTATAAGACCAAAATGAAGAGCAAAATATATGCTCTAAATTCTAAGCAGAAGAAGACTAAGCAGTGTATGGGGGTGAGTCCGTTCCTCCTCGTGGTGCCCCTGGAAAATGCCTGCTGCTGCAGGCTAAACTGAACACGGACAAATACTGTTGTAATTTAAATCTTTTGTGACAGCAAGAACGGAAGGATGAAAAATTCATACTTTGACAGATTACAAGTACAGGATTCTCTGTCACAAATAAGAATATGATGAAGATGAAGCAGAATATGAATAAGAATAATAGTTTAATAAGAAGAATATGAGTAATGTTAACAAAGATGAATAGCAAGAAGTTTAAGAAGAAGATAAAGAAGGTGAAGATGAAGAATAATTTGATGAAAAAGATGATGCTGCTGAAGATTATGAAGGAGAAAGTGTGTGAAAAGTTAAAAAGGTGAAGATGAAGAGCATGGAAGTTGTGTAATATACATATTTGCCTAAATATAAAAAACGTTAACATTGTCAATTTCTTCGTCAATCCGAACATCTTTAAAAAAAAAAATATTTATGCTATTCCATTTTGATTGGGTTAAACATCTATGCCTTTAATGTCTCCTCAACCTTCCCCAATACATTCTACATTACTCTTTCTTGTTTTCCTTCATGTACAATTAACCAACAAGGCAAGAATGGGTTTTTTTTAATTTCGATATTTTGTTCCCATAGACTTACATGGGACTTCCGGTATCGGTATCGGGTATCGCCGATATTTTAGTGATATCGGCGATACCATTCCGATTCCGATACTTTAGGATATCGGAAAGTATCGCTCAACTCTAGTGGTGAGCACTTTGAACCCCCAAGGGCTTCACAGAAGGTTATAGCGTAGAGCCGTAAAATTAAAAAATCATATTTTTCCCAAAAAATTATCTTTTCATCCCCAATTTTTATTTTCCTAAGGGAAACCGGACCCCAAAAGTTATTGTGCTATTTGTCCGGAGTACGCTGATACCCCATATGTGGGGGTAAACCACTGTGTGGGTGCATGGCAGATCTCGGAAGGGAAGGAGTGCCGTTTGACTTTTTCAATGCAAAAATTTGCTGGAATTGAGATCGGAAGCTATGTCGCATTTGGTGAGCATCTGATGTGACTAAACAGTGGAAACCCCACACAAGTGACACCATTTTGGAAACTAGACCCCCCAAGGAGCTTATCTAGATATGTGGTGAGTAGTGTTGAGTAGAGTTGAGCGATACTTTCCGATATCCAAAAGTATCGGAATCGGAATGGTATCGCCGATACCATTAAAATATCGGCGATACCCGATACCGATACCGGAAATCCAATGTAAGTCTATGGGAACAAAATATCGTAACTAAAAAAAACCCATTCTTTCCTTGTAAACACTAAATATACACACATAGAATACATATATATATATATATATATATATATATATATATATATATATACATGTCATTGTGACATATATATATATACATATATTTATAGTTTATACACTTCTACATAGTAAAATAGCCTCTGATTCAATTGCCGGGTAAAGTCGGCTTTTGTGAAAAGACAGAAGCACCCGACATGAAATGACACTTGGTTTACATAGAGTTAACCATGTCTTTTCATGTAGTTTGATATCTGATTTGCACAAACAATTACATGAGTGGCTGTGTGCAAAATTTCACACCTGTAGGGGTTAATTAAAGGTGTTAAATTCGTTGTAAAAAAAACGGACTTTTTTGCTACGAATTTACACCTTTAATTAACCCCTACAGGTGTGAAATTTTGCACACTTACACTCATGTAATTGTTTGTGCAAATCAGATATCAAACTACATGAAAAGACATGGTTAACTCTATGTAAACCAAGTGTCATTTCATGTCGGGTTCTGCATTTTCACAAAAGCCGGCAATTGAATTAGCGGCTATTATACTATGTAGAAGTGTATGAACTATAAATATATATATATATGTGTCACAAACTCAATGACATGTATATATATATATATATGAGGTGTAAAATTGCTGAAAAAAAATGCGTGGGCTCCCGCCCTATTTTCGCAACCAGACAGACAAAGCCAGTGAGTGGGGGCAGATAATAATAGCCCAGAGAGGGACCATTATTTTTGGCCCCCCCGGCTACTAACATCTTCCCCCAGACACCCCAGAAAGGGCAAATCTCTAATTAGATTTGCCCTTTCTGGCACTTTGCCCGTCTATTCCCATTGCCCTGTAGCGGTGGTGAATGGGTTAATAAGGGGTTAAAATGACCTTGCAATTGAAAGGTCACTTTAAGCCAGGTTAATAATTGAGAGCTGTCAATTAGACAACTATCAATTATTAATCCTATTGTATGAAAGAAAAATCAAACACACACACTTTAATAAAAAAGAAGTTTAATGAAATAATCACACAGTTTTTGACCATATTTTATTTACCTGCTAAAACCATTTCCTGTAATAAAAATAAAATAATAAAGCAAAATTATTCTTACCAATCCGATGCACAGTCAGGTCCCACGGTGTAATCCTTCAGAAAGGGTTAATGTTTACTGCAGGGACCGCAGCTAATGCTGCAGCCTCACAGTAAACCCCCAAATGAATGAGCTCCTCTCCTGGCTGACAGGAGAGGAAGTGGAAAGCTTAATTGATTGCTTTCCACTTTCATTTCAGGTCAGCCAGGGACACCATCAGTGACGTCAGAGGGAACTGATTAACAAAAATAGGGTTCCCTTCGAAAAAAAAATGGCGTGGGGTCCCCCCTATTTTTGTTAACCAGCCAGATGAAGCAGACCGCTGAGGCCTGGATTTTCAGGCTGTTAAGGAGCCAAGATCCATGGACCTGGCCAGCCTGATAATACCAGGCCACAGCAGTCTGCATATCTTGGCTGATTAACAAAAATAGGGGATCCCCTCAAAAAAATTGGCGTGGGGTCCCCCCTATTTTTGTTAACCAGCCAGATGAAGCAGACCGCTGAGGCCTGGATTTTCAGGCTGTTAAGGAGCCAAGATCCATGGACCTTGCCAGCCTGATAATACCAGGCCACAGCAGTCTGCATATCTTGGCTGATTAACAAAAATAGGGGATCCCCTCGAAAAAAATTGGTGTGGGGTCCCCCCTATTTTTGTTAACCAGCCAGATGAAGCAGACCGCTGAGGCCTGGATTTTCAGGCTGTTAAGGAGCCAAGATCCATGGACCTTGCCAGCCTGATAATACCAGGCCACAGCAGTCTGCATATCTTGGCTGATTAACAAAAATAGGGGATCCCCTCGAAAAAAATTGGCGTGGGGTCCCCCCTATTTTTGTTAACCAGCCAGATGAAGCAGACCGCTGAGGCCTGGTTTTTCAGGCTGGTAAGGATCCAATATCCATGGACCTTGCAAGCCTGATAATACCAGGCCACAGCAGTCTGCTTAGCTTGGCTGGTTAACAAAAATAGGGATCCCCTCGAAAAAAAAACGGTGTAGGGGTCCCCCTATTTTTGTTAACCAGCCAAGTAAAATGCAGACTGCTGCGGCCTGGTATTAAAAGACTGTCAAGGCCCATGGATTTTGGCCCTCAACAGCCTGATAATACCAGGCTACAGCAGCCCCACATTTGGCGCATCAAAAAATGTGCCAATTGTGGCACTTTACCCGGCTCTTCCCACTTGCCCTGTAGCGGTGGCAAGCGGGGTAATAAGGGGTTAATGTCACCGTTGATTGCACGGTGAGAATAAGCCCGGTTAATAATGGAGAGGTGTCAATAAGACACCGATCCATTATTAATCCCAAAGTTTTTAAATGTATAAAAAAAAAGACACAGCAAGAAAAAAGTATTTTAATGAAATAAAAGAGACAACACAGTTTTCATTAATTTTATTATACTCTCATTCCTGCGACGCCATCGATCTCCTGTAAAAAAAGAAAAAAAAAAAAACAACAGTATACCACCTGTCCGACGCAGTCCATAGTAACGAGTGTCCCACGACGATCCAGCTCGATCTATTGTTGCGTCCACAGATTCCATACTCTCTCCACTGTCCATCCTGTTAGAAAAGGTTTTAACTCCATTAGTTAAAAGCTCACAATCTTTTCTTATAGATACTGGATCGTTTGTACACCTCATTAGAGGTTATAGTGCACTCCCCAAGCAAACGATGCTGGTCACATTAGATGTGAATAGTTTATATACTTCGATTTTACATACTAAGGGCATTACAGCCACTAAAAGGATGTTAGAGGAATCTTCCTCTCATTCTGACCGGACTATTTCATTTCTACTGGAACTCCTTACATTAGTCCTCACAAAAAACTTCTTTATCTTTGAGGACCAATTCTACTTACAGACACAGGGCACCGCAATGGGGTCTAATGTAGCGCCCCCGTACGCAAACTGCTACATGTCCTGCTTTGAGGTTGATTATGTCTATTCAAATACTTTATACCAGAGACACTGTCTGCTATGGCGACGCTATATCGACAATATTTTTTGCTTATGGCATGGATCCATTGACACTTTAAATCAATTTTTTGATTCTATAAATGCAATTTGGCCTGAATTAAAATTCACTCTAAATTATAGTGACACGAAAATCAGTTTTCTTGATACGTCTGTTTTATTGGATGGTGAAGGTAATCTGTCTTTGGATCTATTTGTGAAAGATACAGATCGTAATAACCTTTTACTGTTCCAGAGCTGCCATCCGAAGGCAGTAAAGAAATCAGTACCGGTTTCACAATTTGACAGGATACGCAGAATTGTTAGTGACCCACCCACACGCACCAAACGTTTGGATGAAATGGAGAAAAAATTCTTGGAAAGGGGATATTCAAAATCACTTCTGCGTAACTCTCGTCAGCCACGAGTTACTTCTTCACCACCCGTAACTAATAGGATCCCATTCGCTCATACTTACCATCCTCTTATGTATGGTCTTCATCATAGAATCCGTAGGCATTGGTATGTCCTCCGGGATAGCTTCCCTGGAATTCCAGTTCCAGGTTCCATTTTTACCATGCTTTAGAAGGCCCGACAATTTAAAGAATAAACTAATAAGAGCGGATATAGGCTCATCCCAGACTGTATCAAGACAAACTTTTTTTCGGACTCAAAGGAAAGGCACGTTTCCTTGCCTACACTGCTCTCAATGTGCTAATATCTTAAAAGGCCCAAAATTCGCACATCCTTGTACAGGCATTGATATTTCAATAAGAGGTTTTTTCACATGCAATTCTGCAGCTGTGATCTATGCCATAAAATGCCCATGTGGGAAAATGTATGTTGGTGAAACCACCCAAGCCATCAAAGACAGAATCTCACATCACAAATCGGACATCCGTTGTCAAAAAAATTACTTACCTGTCCCACATCACTTCAACTCAGCGGGACATTCCATAGCACAACTTAGATTTTTGGTGTTAGAACAAGTACAATTGAGTAGAAGGGGTGGTAACCTGATTCAAAAATTACGGTATAGGGAGGCTTACTGGATACATCGACTCGAGACTCTCGAGCCAAAGGGCCTTAATAGGGAATTTGACACAGTTGGTCTATATTGAATTAATTCTTTCTTTATAACTTAAATTTTCATGGTGTTAGTTCATAGATATCCAAAAATGGCCCCTATATCCCTCATTTTATTTTTAATGGGATTTTCAGGTTTCCCACCCCTTTATAAATTTATAAATTTATGTGCATATTTTTCTTCTTTGGATTCTTCATATGACTCTGACTTTATTTTGCATAAATTGCATTCATAGAGGGCTTTTTCTGATTTTTCTATTTATCACTTTAATTTTTTTTTTATTATTATTTTTCTAATTATAATGTACATCTGATTTCCTATAATTAATTAATGATTCTCTCTCATCTTTCATAGGCGAATCAATAAAAATCCTCTATTACCACTACACATCGTTCCAGTGATTCCTAGAACCTGCTATGTTCACAGTCACAGTGCACTGCTGTTTTTTGCGTTCTACAGAGCGTGCCACCACCTAGAGGAGAGGGATTATGACCTATTTCCGGTCTAGTCCCCATGACTGCGTTTCAAAAGCGTCTCAGCAGGCAGTCTCAGCACACTGAGGTCACTTCCGATCACATGGTAACGCCGGGCTCCTATATATACACATGGTGATCGTCCTCACACAGCGCCTTTCCTGATAGCCTTACTGCTGTACTTATTTAGCGCTCACTTCACTCTTCCTATCTAAGTGGACTTCACATGGTAAGACCTCGTTCTGGACACTTTGTATTATTTGTTTATTTTTGCTTGGTGAACGCTGCACTTTCTATGCTATGGTATTGATAGCGACCTCCACATGTGTTTCTATTCACAGAAACTCACCTCTCAGTACATTTGCAATTTGGTAAGGTATCTGTCTCCCCTTTTTTTAGGAGCTACATAGCACATGTTACATCTGTTTATTTTCCCATGTGTTAATATGATCTCTACATAGTACTTTGTCTAGACATAGCAACAATTTTTAAAGACTATGTATAGGAATTGAACATCAGTAAATCTGTTTATTTCTACTTTATTATTTTTTTACCCTTTATGACTCATAATGGCAAAGAGTTTATTCATACACCAGAACCTGCGATATAACTTGTTGTATATTACTTAATACCGCCATATAGTGCACGCTAAAACTTGGTACATTTGACTTAATTTTGTATTTTCGGTTTTCTTATGTGCATATAAATTACATAATTGTTGTTAAAAGAGACGAATATTGTTTGATCCATTTATTTGATATATTTTTCCTCAGTCTGAAGAAGGTCAGATGTTTGACCGAAACGTTACAAATTTTCAGGATTGCACATTGTAATAAAGGAATTTTCTTTCAAATTACCTACATTGAGTGCCGGATTTATCTTTTTCATTATTAGTATTATTGGTCTGGCATCCCAAATCTGAGCACCTTTTTTCATACACAAGGAGTGACGTGTCTTCAAACTCTAAATCAGAACTCTGGTGTGAACTGGACGCAAAACAGATACTGAAATAACAGGGGACCAGAAATAAAGGAAAACAGAGTCCAACACAAGTCCCAGCAGGGTACCTGGCTGAACTAACACCAGCAAAGCAGAAAACAGAGAAAAGCAAACAGGGAAAAAAAAACACAGATTAAAACAGACAAAACTTATCTGAAAGATGCAGGACAAAGCAGGGAGCAAGCAGACTTCCAAAAGGCTCAGGAAGAAAACCAAATCACCGGCAACAACTAAGGGAAGGCTGCTCACTTTAATCCCTCCAGTCTGTAACACCTGATCTCCAATCATCCTCTTCAGGTGATTGACCTCTGTCAGCCAGACCAGCTCCATTACCCACAGAAACCACCAGAGGAGCGCAAACTCAGAAGCCAGATCAAATAGTGTTCACAACAGTACCCCCCCTTGAGGAGTTGTCAGCGAACCCTCACCCAAGCCACCCGGCCAATCCGGATGGGCCCAGTGAAAGGCACGAACCAATCTCTCAGCATGAATATCAGAAGCCAACACCCAAGAATTATCCTCCTGAACGTAACCCTTCCACTTGACCAAGTACTGGAGTCTCCGTCTAGCCAGATGAAAAGCCAATACTTTCTCTACTTCATACTCCAGAATGCCCTTCACCAATAAAGGATCAGGGGGCCATGGGAACTAATGGCTCAGCAAACCTTTTCAACAAAGATTTATGAAAGACGTTGTGAATCTTAAACATTCCTGGAAGAGCCAAACGAAAAGAAACGGGATTAAGAATTTCCAAAATCTTATAAGGTCCAATGAACCTTGGCTTAAATTTTGGAGACACAACCTTCATAGGAATATTTTTTGAGGACAACCAAACCATGTCACCTACTTTAAACCAGGGACCATCAGTCCTATGCCAGTTGGCAAACCATTGGGCCTTCTCCTGAGAATGAGACAACTTATCCACTACTTGATTCCAAATCTGCTGCATTCTCTCTACCAAAGAATCAACAAGTGGACAGGCTGAAGCCTCCACGTGCCCTGAAGAAAACCGAGGATGAAACCCGAAGTTGCAGAAAAAAGGGGACATCAAAGTGGCAGAACTAGCCTTATTATTAAGAGCAAATTCAGCCAAGGGCAAAAAGAGACCCAGTCATCTTGACCAGCAGACACAAAACATCTCAGATAAGTTTCCAAAGCCTGGTTTGCTCTCTTAGTCTGCCCATTGGTATGAGGGTGAAACGCAGAGGAGAAGGACAACTGAATTCTCAGTTTAGAACAAAAGGCTCTCCAAAATCTGGAAACAAACTGGGCTCCTCTGTCAGACACAATGTTCTCCGGAATGCCGTGCAAACGAACCACCTGCTGAAAAAACAGGGGCACCAACTCGGAAAAGGATGGGAACTTCGGCAGTGGTACAAGATGGACCATCTTGGAAAATCTATCACAGATCACCCAGATAACAGTCATTCTCAGAGAGACAGGGACGTCAGAAATAAAATCCAATGAGATATGTATCCATGGCCTCCTGGGCACCAGAAGTGGCACTAACAATCACCTTGAGCAAGAACAGGGTTTGGACCGAGAACAAGTCCCACAGGACTGCACAAAATTCCTGACATCACAAGATAAAGCAGACCACCAAAAAGACACTCACCAAATCTCTGGTACCAAAAATACCAGGATGACCAGCCAAAGCGGAGCAATGAATTTCAGACATTACTTTCCTCCTCCATTGGTCGGGGACATACAATTTCCCCATAGGGCATTGTTCAGGTTTATCCTCCTGAAATTCCTCCAGGACAAGTCTCAAATCGGGTGAGATAGCGGAAAGAACCACACCCTAATTTAAAATAGTAGTAGGCTCAGTCACCCCAAGATAATCCGCCAAGAAACTCCTAGAGAGGGCATCTGCCTTAATATTCTTACTGCCCGGAAGAAAAGAGACAATGAAATTAAAACGTGTGAAAAACAAGGCCCACATAGCCTGTCTAGGATTCAATCACTTGGCTGATTCGAGATAGATCAAGTTTTTGTGGTCGGTAAGGACCACAACTTGATGTCTGGCTCCCTCCAACAAATGTCTCCACTAGAGTTGAGCGATACTTTCCGATATCCAAAAGAATCGGAATGGTATCGCCGATACCCCAAAAATATCGGCGATACCCGATACCGATACCGTAAATCCAATGTAAGTGTATGGGAAAAAAATATCGGAATTAAAAAAAGCCCATTCTTGCCTTGTTGGTTAATTGTACATGAAGGAAAACAACAAAGAGTAATGTAGAATGTATTGGGGGAGGTTGAGGAGACATTAAAGGCATAGATGTTTAACCCAATCAAATGGAATAGCATAAATATTTTTTTTTTTAAAGATGTTCGGATTGACGAAGAAATTGACAATGTTGTTAACGTGTTTTCTATTTTGGCAAATATGAATGTTTCACAACTTCCATGCTCTTCACCTTTTAACTTTTGACACACTTTCTCCTTCATAATCTTCAGCAGCAGCTTCTTTTTCATCAAATTATTCTTCATCTTCACCTTCTTTATCTTCTTCTAAAACTTCTTGCTTTTCATCTTTTTGTTAACATTACTCATATTGTTCTTATTCAACTATTATTCTTCTTCATCTTCTTCCTCTTCATCTTCATCTTCTTCATCATATTCTAATTTTGGACAGAGATTCCTGTACTTGTAATCTGTAAAAGTATGAATTTTTAATCCTTGCGTTCTTGCTGTCACAAAAGTTTTAAATTACAACAGTATTTGTCCGTGTTGAGTTTAGCCTGCAGCAGCAGTCATTTTCCAGGGCATGTCTGGTTGCGCAAGGCTTTATCCGGCAACACTACCTTCCTTGTGTCACGGTAGGGTAGCGTGTGTCTATTATATGACTCTCTCTAAAATGTGACGTTACGCAGCCTTATTCTGCCCTAGGGACGCCAAAAATATGACAGCAGTAATCATTTACTGTATAAAACTCCACCTATGAGCAACAAAACAAGCACGTTCCCTCTTCTGTTTCCTGCGCTGACATGTGAGGAGGGAGTTTGGAGATGCTCCTGAATTCCTCCCAGGTATCCAAGCATATGGGCCCATAGGAGAGCAGTAAAACCACCCCTGGGAACACTGACACCTTTTACATTCGTGGGGACATAATTTATGGAGCGCTACTTGCTACGGAGTTCACAACAGACCCCGAACGGTTTACCTATCCAACTGAAGCAGAAGGACAAGATGGCGCATGGAGGAGACAAAGAGGAAAGAGGCGTGATGCTGAGCGCTGCCATAGACATGCAGCAAGAGCTATTATCAGAAGCACCATGTGACCTGAGAGTTCCTCAGGAATTTGATTCGCAGAAAATGGCTGAAGAGAGGTCAAAGCCCTTCTCTTACCAGACATTCAGAAGCTGCTGGAGTCGGCATTGCAATCGTCATTGTCTTCCATACAAAAGTCTGTACACCTGAATACCATTGCAATTACCAAGCTGCAACAGGATGTGGCGCTGCTACAACAGGAGAAGCAACTTGGCCAAGACAGAGAACAGAACCTTCAGCAGAAGTTACAAAATTTGAGAGACAAAACAGAGGACTTGGAAAATCGCTCGAGACAAAGCAATTTACGTCTCGTCGGACTGCCTGAATCGTTTAAATCAGCAGACTTACCGTATATACTCGTTATAAGCCGACCCGTGTATAAGCCGACCCCCCTAATTTTGCCACAAAAAACTGGGAAAAATTATTGACTCGTGTATAAGCCGGGTGTATAAACTGCCCTCCTGCTCTGTGCTGCCCCCGTCCTGCTCCTTGCTCCCCCATCCAGCTCTGTGCTCCCCCATTCTCCTCTGTACTCCCCCCTCCTGCTCCATCCTCCGCTGTGCTCCCCCATTCCTTCTCCGTCCTCCTGTGCCCCCCGTCCTGCTCAGTGCTCCTCTGTGCCCTCCATCCTCCCCTGTCCTGCTCCATGCTTCCCCCGTCCTCCTCCACGCTTCCCCCGTCCACGATCTCCCCCCCTCCTGCTCCATGCTTCTCCCGTCCTCTGTTCTCCCCCGTCCTCCTCCATGCTTCCCCGTCCTGCTCCAGCTTCCCCCGTCCTCCTCTATGCTTCCCCCGTCCACCGATCTCCCCCCGTCCTGCTCCAGCTTCCCCGTCCTCCTCCATGCTTCCCCGTCCACCGTTCTTCCCCCCGTCCTGTTCCGTGCTCCTTGCCTCTCCTCCATCATACTCACCCCTCCCCATGCCATCGCTGAGCGTCCCTGCAATCCTGCGTTCTCCCCGTCTTCCTGGAGCTCTTCAGCACTGAGCGGTGATGTAATACCGCTCATTAAGGCCATGAATATGTAGGCCAGCCTATGGGAGTGGCGTCGCATCCATATTACATGACCTTAATGAGCGGGTATTACATCACCGCTCAGTGCAGAAGAGCTGCAGGAAGGGGAGAAGGCAGGATTGCAGGGACGCTCAGCGATGGCACGGGGAGGGGTGAGTATGATCCCAGCCACCGGCTCCTGCCGCGGCATCCCCTCCCCGCTGGTTTCTGCCCTATGACTCGTGTATAAGCCGAGGGGCATTTTCAGCACGAAAAAAGGTGCTGAAAATCTCGGCTTATACACGAGTATATACGGTACAATACATCTGTGAGAATGATCTACCGAAAATATTGTGACTTAACTACTACTGTCGTGTGTAACGTGCACATCATGTGGGACCGCCGCAAAACAACAACAGGCGAGAGGAGGCATCGAAACCAACGATGTACAGACCACGGCAAGTAATAATTAAGCTGTTACATTATAACGACAAAGTTTCATTGTTACGGCCATTCAGAGAAGTGAGGCGCCCAGTGCTACTCCATGGCTATGAGATTCTGCTCTTTGATGACTTCTCAGTATCGGTGTCCAAGAAGAGGAGGGCGTTCAGTTTAATTTGCACAACGTTGTTTGAGCGAGATGTTCGCTTTCAACTACTGTTCCCAGCGCGTTAGCGGTTCCAAAGATCTGACGGGACATATGTCATTAATGACACACCAGAACAAGCCGAAGCAGCCTTGGAACGAAATCAACAAAGTGATAGGGAAGTACAGCGACGCAGTTCCAGGTTCTCCCTACGCAGATGACGACAAGATGGCAGTTCATGAAGGAGATCAGGAAAGATGAAAGAGATTCTCTCCACGTTAAATGACATATGAGATATATTTGCTGTTTGAGCCGTTTCTATTGGAGTTCCTTCATACCTATGCTAAAGCATGATAGTTTTGCTGCAATTTTAGATGGTTAAATTAGTTAATTGATATTAGATGTTGAAGATCTCTCATGAGAGTGGGGGTCTTGATAAACGTGGGACAAATGAGTTAAACATTACATATGGAGGGACAATAAGTGAAGCAGGCTATTGGGGTTTCATGCTTTGGACACATGGGGGGGTACACTGAATAGCCTGGGAGGATGGGGGTAATCTCCTCACAGGTTAGAAAAAAGGAAGTCACATAAACACAGGTAGTGGTGGAGAGACTACGACCGCTTACAGCGGTTTATTGGTAAACAAGAGTTACTAGAAAAGGGTAGCAAGGGACCTCTCTCCAATAATTAATCCTGGAATTGTCAATATATCTTGATTAGGCATTTGATATTGTGGTGCTGCTTCCTCCTTTCCTCGCAGGTTGGTGCCAACGACGGCCATAAGAGGGTACACCGTCTCCTCCAGCACACTCTTAATTTTCCTGCCGCCCATTCAACATGAAGATCATCTCCTGGAATGTCAAAGGCTTGCGTGCGCCGGAGAAGCGCACAAAGATTCTGAGGTACCTCCGCCGGTGGAAGCCGTACATAGCACCTTTTTTTTTTTAAAATCTAAATAAAAAGGAACTTTAAAAAAAAAAAAAAAAAAAACCCTCTTCAACAATCTACAAGACAAACAAGCATGATGGGTGACGCTGCCTTTATTGAGTTACAGTATTAGATCGACATTGTCCATGAGTAACTATGCACTGTGATAGCTATATAGCATTATTAATTTAAATCTGTTGTGGTTGTTTCAACAGCACTTGCAGGTCTAACTACCTATTGTTTGTATGCATGATGCACTTTCTTGGTGTAATTATTTATTATTGCGCATTATTACCAGGTTTACATGATGGCCATTTCATATATGGTGTGTGAAGTTACAGTTGTCCTCACTCTGTGTTGATTTTTATTATGTCTGTCATTAATAAAACTCGTGAGGATGATGATGATGATGATGATGTTTATGATTCGTACATCATTGACTGCATTATCTTACAGGTACAGATAACGTTCCTTAAAAACCATTAATTGATAATTATGAAATGTAGTTTTATGCATTAATTTAAAAAAGTAAACACTATGTTTTATTTTTTGTTACCATTTCTACTAGCCATGTGCAGATATGCGCTGTGATGACAAATTAATATTTGTCCATATTTCTTATAAAAATTTTTCATTTTAGCCCTTGAAAACTTAAATCTTTCCTGTTTTAAGCATAACAATCAGGGTACGGCTCTTCCCTATTTGGAGCATGTTCGACATGGGTTTTTCTGTGCATGTGTAGGGAACAGGAGACTTTTTGCCGCTGTGGTACACCAAAGGGGATCTTGCTGGATGTGAGATATATTTCTTCTAGCAGACTGAAGTTTGCTCAGGATTTTCCATGATCACAAGGACCTGTGATAAGGTCATAGTCATGTGATCTGGTCATCTGATGTGTACCTAACCTGAGGGTGTGGAGTAGGCCTATAAAACAAGGAGCTGTTGTAGTTGGTGTGTGGAAGGAAGGATTTTGGCTGGAGTCAGCCTGGAAGATTGTTTTGTTACTGTGTGCCAGTGTGCACCAGGAAGCGAGTACCAGACCACCCGGAATGGGACCTGGCTGTCTCTGCTGACCTGCAGCCGCTTAGTTAAGCCCGTCCCAAGCGAGGGTGAGTCTGGCACCAGTGGTTCTCCAAACTGTGGTGATTTATGTTCTGTTTTTATTTTGTTATCTGGACTTTTTCTTGAACTCATGATTAAAACCACTGAAATTTGAAGTAAAAGGCGGTGTGTTTGCCTCATTACTGCGGTCCAGCCCTGCCTACCAGAGCGGATCCCTACAATTGGTGGCTTCAATGCGGGCAACGCAGTGAGGTCAGGCTGTTTTTTCCTGCATGACAGTAAATGTCCTAGGTAAAGAAAGTGACGCAAAACCCGGTGGAAAACTGTCCCAAGATGGAGAACACAGTAAAAATGCTGGAGGAGGCCATGCGGCAGCAACACAGGCAGTATACAGCAGCAGGCTATGGAGCAGCAGCAGGCTATACAGCAGCAGGCTATGGAGCAGCAGCAGGCTATACAGCAGCAGGCTATGGAGCAGCAGCAGGTATTTAATCAACAGCAACAGGAAACCAATAGTCTAGTGATGCAGCACATCACAGCGCCGCAGACAGCAGGAGCTGCCCGGGGATGGCAGGATGTCCGGAAAGCGGTGTGTACAGCGATCCGAAAGATGGAGCAATCAGATGACGTCGAGGTGTACCTGGAAGATGTTGGAAGGCGTGGCTAAAAGGGAGAGACTGCCCCGGTACCAGTGGGCCGAGATCGTGGCTCCGTTTTTTTAATTCAGGACCCGCAAAAGCCTCTAGGGACCTACCCCCCGAGCAACAGGAGGACTATGAGAGCGTCAAGGGTGAGATACTTGCACGTCTTGGGGTAAATGTTTTGGTCCGGGCACAGCGGGTACACCAGTGGAACTTTTCCCCTTCCGAGCCAGCTCGGTCACAGTATTATGACTTGATACACCTGATAGAAAAGTGGTTGCAGCCGGAGGTGTTGTCACCCCGCGCTATGCTGGATCGTATAGTGACTGATAAATTCTTGAGAAATTTGCCACACACCCTTCAAACATGGCTTGGACAGGCAGCCCCTACTGATGGTCTCCAAATGGTAGACCTCATTGAAAGATATGGGGCTACCAAGGAGATACAGGGAGAGACTACCCGGAAGGTACCAAGTAAATTCCACAAACCTTCACCCACAGCTCGGCGAGCAGAGACTCGGAGGGCCGACCAGGACGGGTCGGGGAACGAAAGGGGCCCCATAATCTGTTGGCGGTGCCAACAACCAGGACATGTGAGAGCTGTTTGCCCCCACCTGACAGAGCCCATGGACAACAACTTTAAATACTATCAGTCTCACTATGCAGAAAACATGTGTGCAGTGGTCAAAGCAGAGGGACCCAATATGAACCATTTGTGTAAAGTGCAGGTGGAGGGTAACCCTGCTGTGGCTCTAGTGGACTCAGGGAGTCTCGTGAGTGACCCTAATACGAGCCAGCCACGTCCAAATCAGCGAGTATACTGCTGGGAAAATGGGTGTGTTGTGTATACATGGTGACTTCAAACATTATCCTACCACCCTGGTGATGATAAACTGTCACGACGTATAACAGATATATTCTATGATAGTAACAAATATCTAATGAGACAACACTCTATATTTCATATTATAGAAAATATCAACATGTATACGTAGAATCTGCCAGCAATGTCTTACCTGACATAATAACCAATGTATTGTGGGTCTATACTGTGCACGTGAAACGCTGTCTCAGGATAGAGGTGGACCGGGGTCTATGCTGACCCTGAACTGGGGTCCTGACTAGTCCCTCTACCTGGAGGTACTGTTAATGGTACAGAGGTCCAGGCCGCCAGCGTAACCCTGTCTCCTGTAGATCCCTGACCACTGTAATCTAGTCCTGAGAAGGACCCTGATTACCACCACAGGGAATGGGCAGGCAACAGCTTACACACAGTCAAATACAAACGAGACAGACAGGGGGTAAAGAAAACACTGCCTTGCATACAAAACTTCCACTACAGAGGAACACAAAGGTTAAGAAGATAAACAATAAGCGAGGAGAGGAAAAACCACAACAGGCACTCTTAGCTTAAGTCTTCTCAGAAACGATCCGCTCTGCTGGTCTGAATGAATGCTTTCACCGGCAACTTCCCCAGCAGACCAGCAGGTATATGAAGGAAGCTAATTAACAAAACATCAATCGCAGCTGGGCGAGGCTGGTCTGTCCAGCATCGAGAGAGAAAGAATTAACTCCCTCAGTGCTGAAAAACACCCAGCACCCGAAACTCAGCTGTGCGAAGTCAGGGTGTGCAATCGCGACGATCTCCGCCGCGATACACCCGTGACAGTACCCCCCCTTCTACAAGGGGCCTCTGGACCCTCAGGGCCTGGTCTATCTGGGTGAGTAGTGTGGAAGGCCCGAACCAATCGGTCTGCGTTAATATCCGACGCAGAAACCCACATCCTCTCCTCAGGACCATACCCCCTCCAATGAACAAGGTACTGAAGGGACCGGCGATTCAGACGTGAGTCAATGATCTTCGATACCTGAAACTCCAAATTACCATTGACCACCACTGGAGGAGGAGGAGAGGTGACGGTATAACTGGTGCCACGTACCTCTTAAACAACGATTTGTGGAACACATTGTGGATTTTAAACGTAGGAGGGAGGTCAAGACGGAAAGCCACCGGATTAATTATTGAACTGATCCTGTATGGCCCGATGAACCTGGGACCCAGTTTCCAGGAGGGAACCTTAAGTTTTATATTCTTGGTAGACAACCATACCAGATCGTTCACACTTAGGTCCGGACCAGACACTCTCCTCCTATCAGCCATACCTTTGTATCGGTTCCCCATAGTGCTCAGATTATTAAGCACTCCTCTCCACACTGAAGCAAGTGACGACGAAAATCGTTCCTCCTCAGGAACCCCAGAAGAGCCCCCCCCATTGAAAGTACAAAACTGGGGGTGAAAACCATATGCCCCAAAAAACGGGGACTTACCAGTGGACTCGCTCCGCCTATTGTTAAGAGCAAACTCTGCCAGAGGCAAGAAAGAAGACCAGTCCTCTTGGTTCTCTGAGACAAAACACCGGAGATATGTCTCTAAGCTCTGATTCAGACGCTCTGTCTGACCATTGGTCTGAGGATGAAAAGCCGAAGAAAATGACAACTGCATCCCCCGACGAGAACAAAATGCCCTCCAGAATTTGGACACAAACTGAGACCCCCCGATCCGACACCACATCGGAAGGCAACCCGTGAAGTCTCACAATCTCCCCAATGAACACCTGCGCCAGAGTTTTAGCATTAGGAAGAGCAGGAAGAGCAATAAAATGTGCCATTTTGCTGAACCTGTCAACTACAACTAGTATGACAGTTTTACCTGAAGACGGAGGGAGGTCCGTAATGAAGTCCATAGACAGATGGGTCCATGGACGCTCCGGGATTTTCAACGGTAAAAGGGCCCCAGACGGACGGGTATGTGGGTTCTTAGAGCGCGCACATACCCCACAGGACGCGACAAAAGTTACCACTTCTTTATTTAAGTTAGGCCACCAAAACCGGCGAGAAACGAGATCCACAGTTGCTTTACTCCCTGGGTGTCCTGCCAAAGCAGAATTATGATGTGCCTCGATAACCTTTTGTCTTAACTGATCTGGAACAAACAGTCTCCCTGGAGGTCCTACTGGGGCGTCCCCCTGAGCCTCCAATATCTCCTCCTCAAGCTCAGAGCATACAGCCGACACCACAACTCCCTCCTGAAGAATAGGAACCGGGTCATCCGTCTTCCCGGCCCCCGGGAAACTACGAGACAAGGCATCAGCCTTTACATTTTTTGACCCAGGACGATATGTGACGACAAAATTAAACCTGGTAAAAAACAACGACCATCTAGCTGTCTGGAATTCAGACGTTTTGCAGACTCTAAATACAGCAGGTTCTTGTGATCAGTAATGACGGTGACCGGGTGGACTGCCCCCTCCAAAAAGTGACGCCACTCTTCAAAAGCCAACTTAATGGCCAAGAGTTCCTATTGCCGACATCATAATTCCTCTCGGCGGACGACAATTTTTTAGAGAAGAAAGCGCACGGATGCCATTTACCAGGGGACGGACCTTGAGATAATACCGCACCCACTCCTACGTCAGATGCGTCTACCTCCACAATGAACGGTTGTGATGCATCAGGTTGGATGAGATGGGTGCTGAAGCAAAACATTTTTTCAAGGAGGAAAATGCTTGACAAGCTTTGTCAGACCACCTAGAAAAATCCGTCCCTTTTTTTGTCATGTCAGTGAGAGGTTTGACAACGGATGAGAAATTACGAATAAATTTCCGGTAGTAGTTAGCAAACCCCAGGAAACGCTGCAGTGCCTTAAGATCCTCTGGCCGATCCCATTCAAGCACTGCCTTCACTTTCCCAGGGTCCATACGGAAACCAGAAGCTGACACCAGGAATCCTAAAAACTGAAGTTCCTGTACGGCGAAAACACACTTCTCCCATTTGGCGTACAGTTTATTGTCTCGCAAGATCTGCAACACCTGCCTCACATGCTCCTGATGAGACACAAGATCCGGCGAGTAAATTAAGATTCATCTAGATAAATGACAACAAACTGTCCCACTAGGTGGCGAAAGATGTCATTAACAAAATGTTGAAATACCGCCGGGGCAGTAGTCAGACCGAAAGGCATGACAAGGTTCTCATAATGTCCCTCCGGAGTGTTAAACGCCGTCTTCCACTCATCCCCCTCCTTTATCCTAATCAGATTATACGCCCCCCTGAGATCCAACTTAGAGAACCATTTGGCGCCCACAATCTGATTGAAGAGATCAGGAATAAGTGGGAGCGGATACGGATCTCGGACCGTAATCCGATTAAGCTCACGGAAATCCAAGCAAGGGCGTAGGCCTCCATCTTTTTTCTTCACAAAGAAGAACCCCGCGGCCACTGGGGAAGATGAAGGTCTAATATGCCCCTTGGCTAGACTTTCCGAAATATAATCCTTCATAGCTTGCCTCTCAGGACCAGAAAGGTTATATAACCTAGATTTAGGTAACTTAGCATCAGGAAGCAAATTTATAGCACAGTCATACCCGCGATGAGGAGGTAATTCTTGACACCCCTCTTCTGAAAACACATCCTCAAAGTCCTCCAGAAAAGGAGGTAAGGTTCTAGGCACGACCGCACCGATGACCGTGTTCATGCAGTTACTATGGCAAAATTCACCCCACTGGCTTATCTCTCTGGATTGCCAATTAATAACTGGGTTATGTTTAGTTAACCAAGGAAGTCCCAACACAATAGGAGTGGGAAGGCCCTCCAACACATAACAAGACAATAGTTCTTTATGTATTGCCCCCACTCGAAGGTCTATGTTATGCACGACTTGCACAAAGCTACCTTGACCGAGAGGCCTGGCGTCAATAGAGAATATAGGGATAGGTTTGGCCAATACACTCAGTTGCATACCTTGCACCTGGGCAAACCGAGCGTCCACCAGATTAGCCGCGGCCCCACTATCCAGAAGAACAGAAATCCTCTCAGTTCTTGTACCTACCACCACCTCCGCTGGTACGAGAAACTGAGACGGACTTGGGGACGAAATACATACTCCCAGATTGTCGTCCACCACACAACCTGGGATCAACAGTTTTCCGGCGACTCCTTGCTCAGCAAAGTACGGGATGGACACCCCCAACAAAATGTCCCTTTCTCCCGCAGAAGTAACACTTTCCTGTCTTGCGGCGCACCGCCGATCCCCTCCCTCGAAACGATGTCCCTCCTAACTGCATAGGCTCCTCAGAACAAACCAGGGGAACCTCAATATGAGGGACTATAGTAGAAGGTGGAGTCATCACAGGGGGCGGAGTTACCTCGCACCTCTCTCGAAGCCGTCTATCAATGCGAATTGCAAGGGCCATAGCGGCCTCCAGTGACGGGGGAGAATCATACTGAGCCAACACATCTTTTAATTTGTCAGATAATCCTTGACAAAACTGGCTCCTAAGAGCTGGGTCATTCCACTGAGTATCTGTGGCCCATCTACGGAACTCAGAAGAAAATTCCTCCGCCGGACGATCTCCCTGCTGTATCTTACGTAACTTCATTTCAGCAAGGGAGACCCGATCCGGGTCATCATATACCAGACCCAGGGCTGTAAAAAATCGATCTACTGACTGGAGAGCCGGGAGTCTGGAGGAAGAGAGAACGCCCAGGATTGAGGGTCCCCTTGTAAGAGCGAGATGACAATTCCCACCCTCTGGTCTTCACTCCCCGAAGACCGAGGCTGTAGCCGAAAATATAATTTACAAGCCTCCCGGAAGGTAAAAAATTTGTCCCGCCCACCAGTGAACCTGTCCGGGAGAGCCACTTTAGGTTCAGATTTGGTTTGCTCCCGGGGGTACAAAACCTTGGACTTAATGTCCGTCAGCTCCATGGACAAACTCTGCAACTGCTGAGCTAACTGGGCTACTGGATCCATGGTAGCTGGGGAGAATCTTTTTAGAGTGGCCGGTGAAAATGTCACGACGTATAACAGATATATTCTATGATAGTAACAAATATCTAATGAGACAACACTCTATATTTCATATTATAGAAAATATCAACATGTATACGTAGAATCTGCCAGCAATGTCTTACCTGACATAATAACCAATGTATTGTGGGTCTATACTGTGCACGTGAAACGCTGTCTCAGGATAGAGGTGGACCGGGGTCTATGCTGACCCTGAACTGGGGTCCTGACTAGTCCCTCTACCTGGAGGTACTGTTAATGGTACAGAGGTCCAGGCCGCCAGCGTAACCCTGTCTCCTGTAGATCCCTGACCACTGTAATCTAGTCCTGAGAAGGACCCTGATTACCACCACAGGGAATGGGCAGGCAACAGCTTACACACAGTCAAATACAAACGAGACAGACAGGGGTAAAGAAAACACTGCCTTGCATACAAAACTTCCACTACAGAGGAACACAAAGGTTAAGAAGATAAACAATAAGCGAGGAGAGGAAAAACCACAACAGGCACTCTTAGCTTAAGTCTTCTCAGAAACGATCCGCTCTGCTGGTCTGAATGAATGCTTTCACCGGCAACTTCCCCAGCAGACCAGCAGGTATATGAAGGAAGCTAATTAACAAAACATCAATCGCAGCTGGGCGAGGCTGGTCTGTCCAGCATCGAGAGAGAAAGAATTAACTCCCTCAGTGCTGAAAAACACCCAGCACCCGAAACTCAGCTGTGCGAAGTCAGGGTGTGCAATCGCGACGATCTCCGCCGCTACACACCCGTAACATAAACACGCCAGCGGGGAGGAGGTGACACGAGGTGGGGCTGGTGGTTAATTAGCATTAATAATGGGGAGAGATTTTCCGTTATTTTATGTGCTTTGGCCTGTAATTACCCCTCCCACAGAACAGTCGTCGGCACCAGTGGCAAACAGGTTGCATTCTCCAGAAATCGGGCATGAACCTGGTGGCCCAGAGGAAGATGTACTGGCGGTAGGAGTACCTTAGCCTTCGGTGGAGGAGGAAAACCCCTCTCCTATAGAAGTGATAGGTGGGGAGATGGAAGATTTGCCACCGGGACCAGAATTGTCATACTTAAATGTGGCAGGTGACAATTTTGGTACGGCGCAACTACGGGACCCTACGTTGACTCGAGCCAGGGAAAATGTACTGGTTGTCAATGGGGAACCCCAACACCCCAGGGCAGCTAAAATATTTACCCGATTTGAGCTGAACCAAGATTTGCTGTATGGGGTTTAAAAAATACATGGGGAAATTGTCGAGCAATTGCTGGTACCGCAGTCATATCGGAGGTTGGTAATGGACTTAGCGCATGCGCATGTACTAGGGGGACATTTGGGACCAAAGAAAACCCTAGACAGAATTCTACAACGGTTTTACTGGCTATGGGTCTATGAATAAGTTAAACGGTATTGTTACTCTTGTCCCGTGTGCTAGGTAACCAGTCCGCAGCCTCATTTTCAGAGTCCCTTGGTGCCATTACAAATTATAGAGGTACCGTTTGAGAGAATAGCCAATGGATCTGGTGTGGACGATTAATAAATCAGCAAGGGGTCATCGCACGGATGAGTCTCCTAGCATGGATGTCCAAAGCAAACACCCAAGAATTGTCTTCCTGACCATAACCTCTCCATTTAACCAAATACTGGAGTTTCCGTCTAGAAAAACGAGAATCTAATATTTTCTCAACCACATACTCCAGATTGCCCTCAACCAAAACAGGGTCAGGAGGCACAGCAGCAGGAACCACTGGCTCAACAAACCTCTTCAACAAGGACTTGTGGAACACGTTATGGATCTTAAATGTCCCTGGAAGAAGCAAACGAAAAGAAACAGGATTAAGAATCTCCATGATCTTATAAGGTCCAATGAACCTAGGCTTAAATTTAGGAGATGCTACTCTCATAGGAATATTTTTTGAGGACAACCAGACCAAGTCCCCTACTTTAAACCAAGGACCATCAGTCCTATGCCGGTTAGCAAACCGCTGGGCCCTCTCCTGAGAGAGGGACAACCTCTCCACTACCTGGTCCCAAATCTGTTGCATACGCTCCACAACAGAGTCAACACCTGGACAGACAGAAGCCTCCGTCTGTCCTGAAGAAAATCGAGGGTGAAACCCAGAATTACAGAAAAACGGAGACATCAAAGTGGCAGAGCTAGCCCTATTATTAAGAGCAAACTCAGCCAAAGGCAAAAAAGAGACCCAGTCATCCTGATCAGCAGACACAAAGCATCTTAGATAAGTCTCCAATGTCTGGTTTGTTCTCTCAGTTTGACCATTGGTCTGAGGATGAAATGCCGAGGAGAAAGACAATTGAACACCCAGTTTAGAACAAAAAGTCCTCCAAAATCTGGAAACAAACTGGACTCCTCTGTCAGACACTATGTTCTCAGGAATGCCGTGTAAACGAACCACGTGCTGAAGGAACAACGGCACCAATTCAGAGGAGGAAGGCAACTAAGGTAATGGCACAAGATGTATCATCTTGGAAAACCTATCACAAATCACCCAGATGGCGGTCATTCTCTGAGAAACAGGAAGGTCGGAAATGAAATCCATCAGGTTAATAGCTGCTCCAGAATCAACGAAAGCCTGAGCAGAAAATGAGGACAGAGAGCATATCAGATTGACAGTTAATAAAAACTTAGTCTGAACACTACCCAAAACAACTGAGCGTGCAAAACGTCTTCCCCGCTTAGGGCAGACTGAAATAGCATGAGAGGCATCACCACAGTAGAAACATAACCCATTGCGCTTTCGAAACTCATGACGCTGTGCCCCAGACACCACTCTATCACACTGCATGGATTCAGAAGCAGGTTCACAAGGCAACACTATTCCACGCATACTTCTCCGCTCACGCAAACGTCTGTCAATTTGAATCGCTAATGACATAGAATCATTGAGACCAGAGGGGACAGGGAATCCCACCATAACATCCTTTACATTATCTGACAGACCCTTCCGAAAAAGGGCCGCCAAAGCGTCGTCATTCCACTTGGTCAGGACTGCCCACCTACGGAATCTCTGACAGTATAACTCAGCGTCATAAAGCCCCTGATTTAATGCCAACAAGGCTTTTTCAGCTTGATCAGTGACATTAGGCTCATCGTACAATAACCCCAAAGCCTGAAAAAATGCATCAACATCACTCAAAACAGGATCCCAGGTGTCAGGGAAAAAGCCCAATCCTGAGGATCGCCGCGCAGGAGAGAGATGACAATTTGAACCTGCTGCGCTGCGTTCCCTGAGGACTTAGATTTTAAGTCAAAAAACAATTTACAATTATTTTTGAAATTCTGAAACTTAGCTCGATCCCCTAAAAACAAATCTGGCATGGGAATCCTAGGTTCCACAACAGGCAACCTAACAAGATATGCAGCAATACTCTGAACCTCAGTGGCAAGCTGATCCATACGGCCAGACAACTGTGCAAACTCCATTGAGAGAAAAAATCCTCCCCAGCACCCAGAGATACAGAGGGAGAAAAAAAAAATGCAACAAACAGAAAAATATCTCTGACAACTCTGACAACCGTTTTTTCTTTCACAAATTTTTTCCCTTCTGTGAGTACCATACAATTTTAAATTTTTTTGGCCGGTGATACTGTTATGTTTCGGTAGCTGAGGAGTGCAGGCAAAAAAGGCAATACACCAGAGCAGTTGGAATCTATGAGATTGCAGTACCCTGACTAACCACAACAACTAGAGGCAGCCGTGGAGCGTTCCTACGTTGGTCCTAGACGCCTCGTCACAGCCTGAGAAACTAACTACACCTAAAGATAGATATAGGAAAGCTATCTGCCCCGGAGCAGAACCCCAAAGATAATAGAAAGCCCCCAAACATGTAATGGCGGTTAGACAAGAAGAAATACTGACACAGACAGAAAATAGTATGAGCAAACGTTGGGGCCCAAAATAACTAAATAGAAAAGGATAGGAAGGGTACTTACTGCAATCCCAAAAAACCCTGAAAAGCACCAACTCTACTAATTTCAAAAACACCTGAGATCACACGACCTCTACCACCTAAATTAGTTCTCTGGTGTAACAAAATCAAAACAGCAGCCACTGAATAAACTGGAAAAAGCAAAAGTACAAACATCAGTGGCTGAACTAAACTGAGAGGGCAAAAGCCCCCGGGGGGGACCCTGAAGGCCCCCACAGAAGTGCAGGACAAAATGCAAAAATCAAGCACAAAAACAAAAAGAAGAAAATGTCTTATCTGTTAGCAGGAGATGCAGACACGACACAGCAGGCTACAAGGGAAACAGGAATCAAGGATAGAGACCAGAACAATTGATCACCGGCAACCCTGATGGGAAGGTGACTCCCTTATATAAGACCAGTCAGTAACACCTGATTCCCAATCCTCACAATCTTCACAATCTTCACTGGACAGACCAGTACCGCTTGTAACCATCAGAGGGAGCCTCTGCTCAGAACTCATCTCAAGCCCATTCACAACAGTGTACACCCAATAATCAGACGTGGTGAGAATGTGGGCGATGCAGCGGTCGTTTCTCAGGCACTGCAGCATGAAATCAACCATGTGCTGCAGACTCCCAACTGGCCAACAAACGCTGTCCTCTGTAAGAGGCGTCATCTGTACCTGCTCTGCATCACCCCACCCTCGCTCTGCATACTGACTAGAGCGTTGTGTACCTCCCTCTGTAGCGATTTCTTCCTCCTCCATTGACTCCTCCTCATCCTCCTCACAAAGTGAGCCCTGCAAAGCCCTTTGGGAGGAACCACGTTGCGCTGACTGTCCAAAAGGTGATGGAATTTGTGTCTCCTCATCCTCCACCTCTTCCAAAACCTCATCCCTTAGTGCTTGCAGTGTTTTTTGAAGCAGGCAGATAAGGGGGACAGTCAGGCTGACTAGTGCATCATCTGCACTCGCCATCCGCGTTGACTCATCAAACGCACGCAAAACGTGGCAGTTGTCCTTCATAGAGGCCCACTCAGTAGTGGTGAAGTGTGAACGGCGCAAATTGCGTGTTGATTGCGCCTGTTGCAGCTGATACTCCATTACTGCTGTCTGCTGCTCACACAACCGCTCCAACATATGTAACGTGGAATTCCACCTGGTAGGTACGTCACATATGATGCGATGTTCAGGAAGGCGCAATCTGCGTTGCAGAGCTGCAATGCGCGATCTGGCCATGCTGGAACGTCGCAAGTGAGCGCACTCTAGGCGGACCTTGTGCAGCAGTGCATCAAGATCCGGATAGTCCCTCAAAAAACTCTGCACGACCAAGTTGAGCACATGTGCCAGACATGGTATGTGAGTGAGGTTGCCAAGGGCCAGAGCTGCCACCAGATTTCGGCCATTGTCACACACTACCAAGCCTGGCTGGAGATTCGCTGGCAAAAACCACACGTCGCTCTCCTGCTTGATGGCATTCCAGACCTCCTGCGCTGTGTGGCTTCGATTCCCCATGGAAATTAATTTCAGGACGGCCTGTTGACGTTTGGCCACGGCTGTGCTCATATCGGTCGCAACAGGTAAGCGTTCACGGGTCCATATGGAGGTAGACCGTGACGGCTCCTGCAGCAATGATTCTGAGGAACTGGAGAAGGAGGAGGAGTCAATGTGTACAGACTGGATTCCAGCAATCCTTGGAGTTGGCAGAGCACGTACAGCGCCACTCGCAACATCTGTACCCGGCTCCACAACATTGACCCAATGGGCAGTGGGGAAAGGTATCGTCCCTGGCCATGGGTACTGGTCCACGCATCAGTGGTCAGGTGGACCTTGCTACTGACGGCGTTTAGTAGCGCTTGTTTAATTTTTCCCTCAACATGCTTTTGCAGAGCAGGGACGGCTTGCCTGCTGAAATAAAATTGGCTTGGCACATTGTATTGTGGGACTGCCAATGCCATTAAGTTCCGGAAACTGTCAGTCTCCACCAGCCTGAATGACAGCATTTCAAGGGACAGGAGTTTTGCAATGCCAGCATTCAGAGCCTGTGCTCGTGGATGGTTTGCCGAGTATGGCCGTCTTTTATCCCATGCCTGTGCTACCGATGGCTGTACAGTGGCCTGGGAGTGTGAGGATGACAGGGAACTTGCAGCTGTGGGTGGAATAACACTTTGTCTCTGGACAACAGTGACCGAGGTTCTTCCATGGCGATCGTGTGAGGAAGCCGAACCAGCTGTGTGTGAGCTGGAGGAAGAGGCTCCAACACGAGCTGAAGATGTAGGTGCTGCTGTAGGTTGGCCTACATCTCCAGTGTGTCTTTGTAACTCAACTACGTGCTTTGTCCGCACATGTTTCCACATATTAGTGGTATTGAGGTTACTGACACTTTTACCTCTTTTTACTTTTTGCTTACACAGCTTGCATTTGACATAGCAAATATCATCTGCAAGTGTGTCAAAAAAGGACCACGCAGTGCAAGTCCTGGGAGCGCCCGTTTTGACTTTTGGAAGAGAACTGCTCCCAACAGGTGCCAAACTGGAGGCTACAGGCAACCGAATCTGCAGCCTACCTCTCCCTCCTGTTTGTACCGTTGGGCCAATCTCTTCCTCAGAGCTGCTCCCACCACCTTCCTGTTCCTCACTCCATGTTGGGTCTTGGACCTCATCATCTCCACTACCCTCTTCCAACACCTGCTGCTGTTGGGTGGTCTGGACAGCACCATGCTCAACAGAAACTGGCAACCGAGTCTCATCATCATCAGATGTGTTCTGCGGTGTGCTGACCATCGGCACTGGCTCACCCGCCTCTTCAGATTCAGAGAGACACAGCTGTTGCGCATCACTGCATACTCCCTCTTCTTCAAGCCAACAGATTCTGAGAACAGAAGCAGAGACTCAGCTGGCTCCAGTTCAGAACTCTCTGACTGCCTGGGCAATTTGACAGGCGGTGAACAGACAGATGGTTGCTCAACAGTGTTGTGGTCCTGAGAGGAGGTGGAAGCAATTGAAGTCGATGCATTGGCTGCCATCCAACCAACAACGGCTTCAATTTATTCTTCCCGCAGCAGGGGGTACGCCGAACTCCTACAAAACTGCACATAAAGGAACGCTCACGGGGAAAACTGGTGGATGCTGTGTCACTGGGGGTGGCAGCAGCCACAGAATCCCCACGTCCTCTCCCTGCTGAAACTCCACGGCCACGACCACGTGCCTTACTCCCTGCCTTCTTCATCTTGGTAGATTGATATAGAAAGTCAGAAAGTTATAAGGCCTAAGTGTGGTATTACGCAGAGACTGCAGTGAACACTGCACACAACTGTTCACTATCTCTGAAAGGCTCCTTTCTGTAATTCTATAGTGTTTGCAACCAATGTATTGGATACGGATGGAAGCGCGTCACACTAATAGATTTGAGTTATTTGAAATGATATGGAGCAGCACCAATTAGAGAAAAAAGACAAGGATGAGGCAGTGACACACGTTCAGCAGACTACAACCAGCAGTGGTTGAAGAACTAACTGGAGCGTGATCTGCACTCAAAACAAAAAAAACCTCACAGACGAGAGTGAACACTGAACACAAGTGTTCACTATCTCTGAAAGGCTCCTTTCTGTAATTCTATAGTGTTTGCAACCAATGTATTGGATACGGATGGAAGCGCGTCACACTAATAGATTTGAGTTATTTGAAATGTATGGAGCAGCACCAATTAGAGAAAAATGACAAGGATGAGGCAGTGACAGACGTTCAGCAGACTACAACCGCAGTGGTTGAAGAACTAACTGAGCGTGATCTGCACTCAAAAAAAAAAAACCTCACAGACTAGAGTGAACACTGAACACAAGTGTTCACTATCTCTGAAAGGCTCCTTTCTGTAATTCTATAGTGTTTGCAACCAATGTATTGGATACGGATGGAAGCGCGTCACACTAATAGATTTGAGTTATTTGAAATGATATGGAGCAGCACCAATTAGAGAAAAAAGACAAGGATGAGGCAGTGACACACGTTCAGCAGACTACAACCAGCAGTGGTTGAAGAACTAACTGGAGCGTGATCTGCACTCAAAACAAAAAAAACCTCACAGAATAGAGTGAACACTGAACACAACTGTTCACTATCTCTGAAAGGCTCCTTTCTGTAATTCTATAGTGTTGCACCAATGTATTGGATACGATGAAGCGCGTCACACTAATAGATTTGAGTTATTGAATGATATGGAGCAGCACCAATAGAGAAAAAGACAAGATAGGCATGACACACTTCCAGACTACAACACAGTGTTGAAGACTAACTGAGCGGATCTGCACTCAAACAAAAACCCACAGAATAGATGACACTGACAACTGTTCACTATCTCTGAAGGCCCTTCTGTAATTCTATAGTGTTTGCAACCAATGTATGAACGGATGGAACGCGTCACACTAAATTCAATTGAATGAGCAGCAAGAATTACACTAAAGAAAAAAAAAAGAGTCTGTGAGTGACACGTGCAGATGCCTACAAACAGCGTTGGATGCAGAGCAAACTGCAGATTCACCTGCACTCACACACACACCTTGCACAGAGCTGTTAAAACAGGATTTTGGTTGCTTACTGTAAAATCTGTTTCTCGGAGCCTTCATTGGGGACACAGGAAACCATGGGGTGTATGCTGCTGCCACTAGGAGGCTTGACACTATGCATATGCATAAAAGGTTGGCTCCTCCTCCGCAGTGTACACTCCTCCGACAGGAGCTAGGGAATTCAGTTAGTGAGAAAGCAGTAGGAGAAGCAATCTGTAAGAGACATAAACCACAGAAAAAACACAAACTCAAACTGTAACAATATAATACAGTAAGCAAAGCTGTTCGACTTGGGAGGTTGCTGTGTCCCCCAATGAAGGCTCCGAGAAACAGATTTTACGGTAAGCAACCAAAATCCTGTTTTCTCTATCGCCTTAATTGGGGGACACAGGAAACCATGGGACGTCCTGAAGCAGTACCCAAGGGAGGGAACAGCAGATAAGTTTAGCCAGGTCGGAGAACTAAGCTCCGTAACCTGCGAGGACTTACAAGTTAAGCCAGTATCCGCCGAAGCAATACATGGACTCTGAAGAAAGATCCTTCCTTATGAAGACATTGTCGATCTGATACGTCCTGGCCGCATTGAAGCGGGGAGAAGAATGTAGTGTGCGGACCCACTTACCTAAGTATGAGACATCACACCCAACCAAAGATACAAATCCTGCTCCAGGAAGAAAACGTGTTATCACCAAACTCTTCATTGAATTCAGGCCTGGAGCAGCGTTCCGCACTGGTTGATGCGTGCGGAGAATGAGATCCAATTCTGTTCAAGGTGGGAGAACCAGATGCTGCCACCCTCGGCAATAAAATCAGGGAGCTGCTCGAGGCTTTATTCGGTGTCTGTAAGAAAAAAGAGGTAAGTACCGACAAATAGATAGGGAGCTCTTGTATTGAGGTATGTCAAAGGCCCTTAGGACAGAATAGTGAAGGGTCATGAGAGCTATGGTGTACCTATGGGTGCTGGCTCAGTAAAGACAGCCACAACGTATAAACAGTCAATGGTAAGCTATTTATGATAGGCGTAACGCACTAGAAAACAAAGAAAAATCTGAGAAGCACTGTAACCTGACCTACGGATAGATAGTGCTAGGCCCGAATAATCAGATGTGATGACAGGCCCCAGGTGAGCAACCTGCAACCAGGGCCCAGTGCATTGCCGAAGAAAAGGTGGGACTATCTGGTACCGGACACCAGCGTGTCTGACCTACCTGAAAGTGGTCTGGCCACTCATGCTGAAACCGAGATCCACCTTATGGCATGGAGCTCCTCCCTGTGGTATGTGGTAGATGTTCTGATAATAGACCGCAGATGTTAATGATCATGGAAACACGCAGCAGAAGGTGCCTGTGACTAACCTGAAAGCGGAATGAAAAACCGCTGCTGCAGCCAACCAGAAGTAATGGATACTGGGTGCCTCTCAGCGAGAGATGAACCGAAGGGAGCCTAGGCAGATGTGCAAAGGACTCTGAGGTACGAGAAAGAGAGGGTTCCTGACTCACCTGCTAGGACAGAAGAGCAGGACCGATGCAGCATCTGACATTGGGCACATCTGAATTACTGGAAAAAAACTGCGTGCATTGATGCCCGGTAGATGACACCAGTAAATCCTGGATAGCGGCTAGAGTACTGCTGCAATAGGGCGCAGAGCTCATGAAGGAAAAAGCTTCTGACTCACCTGATACAGTACCGAATACCAGTACCACAGCAGCAGTCCACTCAAGACCTGTTGGATCCACTGAAAATACAACAGTATCAGAATGCTCTACTGTACCTGGTTGGTGGTGCATAGAAACCTGGATGGCGGATAGAGTACTGCTGCGATTGGCTCTCAGCATTCTGCGACTACATTAGCGTGGAGAGAACCCTGGAGAAGGGTCTGGGAGAGAGCCAATTCTGTGTTGCGGTCTAGGTCTGGATACCTGACGGCATCAGATATAATAACAGCCTTACTTGTAGAGGCCGCACCACGGAGTCTGCGCTGTACAGACCTTTTTCCTGACGGTAGAGCGGTAGGCTTGGAATCAGAGGGAGACTAAACTCGCTGTTTTGCACCTGGGTTAAAACCCTTGGGCCTGCGATTTGTGGTCAGCTTCTTTGTCCACTGAGCCACAGCAGACGTGCAGGAGAAACAGACTTTTACACCGCTGTCAGTTGTCCCCCCCAACACTGCAGTCGTGAAGGGTTAGGAGCATCTCACTTCTCTGCTTGGAGAATAATGGCAGCCTTAGGAGATGGGCTGCGAGGAGATGCAGTGCGAGTGCCTGAAGCGTAGAAGCATATGATCTGCCATGTGACCAGCATCTTTATGTGTAGAGTAATGGCCGCTCCATGTTCCGTTTTAAAACTGGAGTACAAGCACCTTACAGATGTCACCCGTGGTGGGATCTGAACCCTGGACTCTCACGCTGCAAAGAGCCAGTGCAATCCACTGAGCTACCATCCTGCTCCTCAAGGTACAGATGTGAATAGCAGAAATCACAACCGGAGAGTGATGTCGCGGAAAACTCTGAGAGGAGACTGCACGAGGAAACTCTACAGAGCAAACGGTGTACGGCAGGACTTACAAGGGCCCCCCTCACTGAGGAGGGTGCTGAGAGCGGAGAGTAATGCAATACCCATTGCTGTAGACTGCCCAGTACTGGAGCACTTAACACTTTAGCGACCGCCTGCTCCAGAGTATTATTACACCAGAAACTATACTGCTGTAACCAGCGACGGCCCGGCACTAGAGTACTGTCCTCAGCGACTGCACTACTCCAGAGCACATGCAACACCAGCTCCTGTACGGCTCTGGAGCCTTATTACATCCATGACTGTCCTGCCCTAGAGCACTTATTACACCAGTGAATGCATTTTTCTAGACCATTTAAAACACCAGTGACTGTACGGCACTGTAGCACATAATACACCAGTCACTGCACTGCTCTAGAGCACTTAATGTGCCTTGACAAATCGCCCCAGGGTAAGATGGGGACTCTCAGCAACCACTGAGCCCACGGATAGTGAAGCCTGTCTGAACTGTTAGCTGTGCCTGACTTGCACCTTGTGCCCCGCTGTTCCTGGATCAAGCGTTGCCTTCCAGGTCCAGGAGCTGGGTGAAGCTCTACAGACAGGCTGTAAGGCCATAGGCGCTGAAGGAGCAAATCCCCCATGGAGAGGGCCACCCTTCGGATGCAGAAGGCGGAAAAAGAAGGCAACCCCCAGGAAAGTGATAGGGACCGAAAGGGTAACAGCGTGCACTGTAGGGGAGCACGCTAAAAAGGAGCTTGTTCTGAAGCCGGAGGGAGCAGGGGACCCGTTGGAGCGCAGGGTCCTGAGGCGCAATATGGCCGCGGTTATAGCCTACCGTTGTGGTGGGTGGAACCTCGCGACGCGCCAGGAAGAGGAGAGGGGCAAAGACCTTGGAAGGTGGCTTGGACCGTCTGAACGAAAATGCCTGATCTGCGACTTCCGTAGCGGTGTCCTTGATGCCTAAGGTCTGATTGACTGCCCCAATCAGGTTCTGCACTGTATCCTTCCTGTTGGAGGACTGTTCGGAATCCGGGTCCGACTTATTTACTGAAATCGCGTCTGAAGACGCTTCGCCTGACTCCGGGAGGAAGGCGCTAAGGAGGGATCATGCCGAGAAAGGTCGACTGGAGAGGCGGAGCGGGAAGAGGACCTAGAAAACGGAGCACCTGTCTAGGTCTCTTACGGCCTGGATTGGAAGGACAGGGCGGCAAGCTCTGTGACTCGCTGGCGACCGCGGGTGTTGCAAGGGGAAAACTGTCTAAAACGGACACTAGGGTCTGTGACACCCTGGTAAGGTCCGCCACAGATTATGACAAAGAAGAAGTCCACTCCGGGGTAGGGGTCTCGGAATCGCCAGGGGCAGAAGGGCGTTTCTGGGGGAACCGTGGGGTCGCTAAGCGGCTGCCTTAAAGGCTGACTTTGCCAGTGATTCTAGAATCCTATCGTTGGCGTCTTTTAGGGAAGCAACGCTAGCCAGAGGAAGGACCGTGTTGGTGGACAGTCTGGAGACCGGTGGGTCCACTGAAGGAGAAATTGTCCAATTAGATGTAAGCTCCGGGGAAAACGGGTATAGTATGCCGAGGCGCTTCCCTCTTTGAAAGCGTCTGGTCGGATTCTCCCTCTCCCTCTTGAGTATGTCCGTGAACTCAGTGTGAGGGGCAAAAACCTTGGAAGGTGGTTTGGACCGTCTGAACGAAACCGCCTGTTCTGCGGATTCCGTAGAGGTATCCCTGATGCCTAAGGTCTGATTGACAGCCACAATCAGACTCTGCACCATATCTGTCATGTCGGAGGCCTGATCTTGATCCAGGTCCGACTCATCCTCCGAAATCGCCTGCGGAGACGCCTCGCCAGATTCCTTGGAGGAGGGCGCTAGGGAGGGATAACCCCGAGTAGGGTCTTCCGGAGATATGGAGCGAGAAGAGGACCTAGAACTGTGTTCCAAGTCTGGGTCTCTTACGGCTTGGGTTGGACGGACCGGGAAGGGAGTCTTGAGACCCGCTGGCGACTGCAGGTGCTGAAAAAGGCAATTTGTCCAAAACAGATACTAGGGTCTGTGATACCCTGGTGAGGTCCGCAACAGATTGTGACAGAGACGCTGCCCACTGGGGGGTATGGGTCTCAGGATCACCCGGATCAGAAGGGGGCTCCTGGGTGGGTCCCGTGGGGTCGCTGCAGGCCTGGCAGAGGGGAGAAGACTGACCTGAAGGGAGTCTGCCATTATAAGAAGAACATACAAAGTATCTAACCAGCGTGGCGGAGGAAGAGGAAGATGGGGAACGAGTAGACTCTCCCTTTTGTTTAGGCATGGCTGAGCAATCCCACTAACCGGTGTCAGAAGGTTGGGGGACAGAGAAGGGCAGAGGAGAGTGTCAGCTCTGCAGGACAGAGCTTACTCACGGTTCCTGCGTGCTGCTGAGATGTTCCTCCCTGATGTGATGCTGTGACTGGAGCCCGTGCTCAGAGACCGCAGAGGTAGCTGAGGAGCCGCTTGCTGCCACTTGAAGAACGCAGAAGCGACAGATGCAGGGCCTGTAAAGTGCACTCTGTGTCTGCTACAGCTCTCAGGAACGCTGAGAGCGGTGGGCGGAGCTAGGACAGACAGAGAAAGAAGCCCGCCCAGAAGTGTGACAGGGGGGGCGGAGCTAGGACAGGCAGAGAAAGAAGTCCACCCAGAAGTGTGACAGGCGGGGGGCGGAGCTAGGACAGGCAGAGAAAGAAGTCCGCCCAGAAGTGTGACAAGCGGGGGGCGGAGCCAGAGCTGGAGTAGGCCCAGAATAAAGCCGGGACCTAAATTTTGGTTTGCAGCCGACGGAGAAGGGGGATTGGAATCGGAGGACGCCGCTGCTTAAGAAGACAGGCCCCGAAATGAATCACCGCAGCCACCGGCAGGAAAAAGAGGTAGACAGGCGGCGCAATGTGCACATGCACCGCACTGATAAAAACCCGGGCTCCAGCCCCTAGAGAAAGACAGGGGGCCCCGGGAAATCCACGGCGCTGTGAGGTGTCCGGAGCAGCCCCATCTCTAAAGGCCTTAGGGGACAAGAATAATGTACCAGGCTCTCCTGTAACCTGCATCCTCCTTTTTCTTTTTTTTTTTCTTTCTTTCTTCTTTCCTCCTGTCTTCTTTCTTCTGTCCTGCTGAGAAAGAGGGACAATACCTCAGACCAAAGGTCGGACGTCCGGATCAGTTGTGGGGACGTCCACGTCTCCTCATCCGACAGGCTCTGGTGGGCGAGTAGGTGGGAGACGGAGGCAGGCCCGGGTCTTTTGCTGCCTCTGATCACCTAAACATCCGTCTGTGCTAGGGATTAGAGTGGGGGGTCCTGCCGAGACAGACATATGAGGATACGGGGTGGCAGTACACGCCGTACTCATAGTCTCTGTGTGGGACTACAGTAGTGACTTTTCACACTGTATCCCTCCGGAAGGTACCTGAAAAGGAACGACGCACAATAGGTAGATATGGGTCTCCAGAGAGACCCGTGTCCACCTCCTACTGACACTAAGCTAAAAGTGAATTCCCTAGCTCCTGTCGGAGGGGTGTACACTGCGGAGGAGGAGCCAACCTTTTTTGCATATGCATAGTGTTAAGCCTCCTAGTGGCAGCAGCATACACCCCATGGTTTCCTGTGTCCCCCAATTAAGGCGATAGAGAAAACAACACTGGCAAAAGGAAGCTATACACAGCGGTTGGTAAACTAGCCTGCCTAGAGCACAGTACACAAAATCGCAATCTCTAACTGTCCCTCAGAGTCAGCAGAGCAGCGTTCTGTCCCTTACTGAATTCACAGCACAGTGACGCTAAAATGGCGGCGGCGCCTTTTATAGTGCATTCTGACATCATTTCAGCATCCAATCACAGCCATGCCATTAGTTAACATGACCGCAGCAGTACAGGATGTGCCCACACTTCTTAGGATTCCTCATTGGCTGACTAAAATCACATTGCCTCTCAAAGAATTATGGGAACTTCCGATTCCGGTATACGATATATGAAAAATATCGGAACTAAGTATCGGAATTCCGATACAGCGAATATCGGCCGATACCCGATACTTGCGGTATCGGAATGCTCAACTCTAGTCTCCACTCTTCAAAAGCCTACTTCATAGCCAATAATTCCCGATTCCCCACATCATAATTACGTTCAGATGGGGAAAATTTTCGAGAAAAAAAGGCACAAGGGTTAATCTTAGAGGTTACTGGATCTCTTTGAGACAAAACGGCTCCTGCACCAATCTCACAAGCATCTATCTCCACCTGAAATGGGAGAGAAACATCAGGTTGCCGTAGAACAGGAGCAGAAGTGAATCTCCGCTTAAGCTCCTGAAACGCCGAAACTGCCTCTGGAGACCAATTCACCACATCAGCGCCCTTTTTGGTCAAATCCGTGAGTGGTTTCACAATACCAGAAAAATTACTTATGAATTTACGGTAAAAATTAGCAAAACCTAAAAATTTCTGAAGAGCCTTCAAGGAAGTGGGCTGAACCCAATCATAAATGGTCTGAACCTTGACCGGGTCCATTTCAATAGCGGACGGAGACAAAATAAATCCCAAAAATGAAATTTTTTGTATGCCAAAGAGACATTTCGGTCCCTTAACATACAAAACATTTTCTTTCAAAATCCGGAATACAGTCCGAACATGTTTCACATGAGAATCCCAGTCATTGGAAAAAATCAAAATATCGTCCAAATAAATGATCAAAAACTTGTCCACAAAATCCTGGAAAATATTGTTCATGAAAGATTGGAAGATGGGAAGGGGCATTAGTGAGCCCAAAAGGCATCACCAGGTACTCAAAATGCCCCTCAGGAGTATTAAATGCCATCTTCCATTCATCACCGTGCTTAATGCGAATAAGATTATACGCCCCCTTAAGGTCAAGCTTGGTAAACTAACTAGCACCTTTCACTCTGGAGAATAAATTGGAAATCAGGGGTGATGGATCCAAATATTTAACAGTGATTTTATTAAGGAGACGATAGTCAATACATGGCCTCAATAAGCCATCCTTCTTGGCCACAAAGAAAAAGCTGGCACCTAAAGGTGAAGAGGAAGGTCTGATATGGCCCTTCTCCAATGAGTCTTTGATATAAGATCGCATAGCATCATGTTCAGGTACAGATAAATTGAAGAGCCGACCCTTGGGAAATTTACAACCGGGCACTAACTCAATTGCGCAATCATAACTCCTGTGAGGAGGCAAGGACGCAGACTTACTCTCACTAAACACATCAGAGAAATCAGCCAAATAGTCAGGGACCTCCTGAGACTGGGGAGAGGTAGAGAAAACAGGAGTGTCACTATGGACACATTGACAACCCCAACTAACCACAGACACAGACTTCCAATCCAAAACAGGATTATGGGTCTGCAACCAAGGAAAACCCAGTACAATAATGTCATGTAAATTACGTAACACTAAAAATTTACAAATCTCTTGGTGGTCCGGGGCTACCCGCATTATCACCTGGGTCCAAAATTGGGTTTATTCTCCGCTAAAGGGGTAGCATCAATACCCATCAAAGGATTAGGGGTCCGCAGGGGCACCATGGGAAAACCACAATGTTTGCCAGTCAAAATCAATCAGGTTCAAAGAAGCTCCTGAATCAACAAAGGCCTTAGCAGAAAATGAAGATAAGGAGCATATCAAGGTAACCGTCAAGAGGAATTTAGGCTGCACATTGCCCAAAACGAGTGAGCAAAACATTTTTCCCGCTTAGGGCACACGGAAATAGTATGAGAGGCTTCCCCACAAAAGAAGCACAACTTATTACGCCTTCTAAATTCTTGACGTTGAGCCCTAGAAACAACCCTATCACACTGCATGGGCTCAGAGGTTTGTTCGAAAGGCCACACCACCTCTCACATAGTTTTACGTTCACGGAAACGTCTGCCAATTTGAATGGCTAATGACATAGAGTCGTTGAGACCAGAGGGGACAGGAAATCCCACCATAACATCTTTTACGGTCTCTGCCAGACCCCTCCGAAAAAGAGCCGCTAGGGTATCATCGTTCCATTTAGTAAGGACTGCACACTTTCGGAATTTTTGACAATATAACTCTGCAGCTTCCTGACCCTGGTTCAATGCCAATAAGGTTTTCTCAGCTTGATCAATAACATTAGGTTCATCATACAACAACCCCAGAGCCTGAAAAAACCCATATACATTAGCCAATACAGGATCCCCAGGTGTCAGGGAAAAAGCCCAGTCCTGAGGGTCACCGCGCAACAGGGAGATGACAATTTTAACCTGCTGCACCGAGTTCCCCGAGGAATTAGGTTTTAATTCAAAAAACAATTTACAATTTTTCTTAACCCCTTCATGACCCAGCCTATTTTGACCTTAACCCCTTCACCCCCAAGGGTGGTTTGCACGTCAATGACCGGGCCAATTTTTACAATTCTGACCACTGTCTCTTTATGAGGTTATAACTCTGGAAAGCTTCAACGGATCTTCGCGATTCTGAGAATGTTTTCTCGTGACATATTGTACTTCATGATAGTGGTAAAATTTCTTCCATATAACTTGCATTTATTTATGAAAAAAACGCAAATATGGCAAAAATTTTGAAAATTTTGCAATTTTCAAACTTTGAATTTTTATTCCCTTAAAACAGAAATATGTCACACAAAATAGTTAAGAAATAACATTTCCCACATGTCTACTTTACATCAGCACAATTTTGGAAACAAAATTTTTTTTGTTAGGAAATTATAAGGGTTAAAAGTTGACCAGCGATTTCTCATTTTTACAACAAAATTTACAAAGCCATTTTTTTTCGGGACCACTCATATTTGAAGTCACTTTGAGGGGTCTATATAGCAGAAAATACCCAAAAGTGACACCATTCTAAAAACTACACCCCTCAAGGTACTCAAAACCACATTCAAGAAGTTTATTAACCCTTCAGGTGCTTCACAGGAGCTGAAGCAACGTGGAAGGAAAAAATGAACATTTTACTTTTTAGTCACAAAAATGATCTTTTACAAACTTTTTTTTATTTTCACAAGGGAAAATGGAGAAAAAGGACCGATAAAGTTGTTGTGCAATTTCTCCTGAGTACGCCGATACCCCATATGTGAGGGAAAACCACTGTTTGGGCACACGGCAGAGCTTGGAATGGAAGGAGCGCAGTTTGACTTTTCCAAACCAAAATTGGCTGGAATTGCGAACGGACGCCATGTCGCGTTTGGAGAGGCCCTGATGTGCCTAAACAGTGGAAACCCCCCACATGTGACCCCATTTTGGAAACTAGACCCCCTAAGGAACTTATCTAGATGTGTGGTGAGCACTTTGAACCCTCAAGTGCTTCACGCAAGTTTGTAATGTAGAGCCGTGAAGAAAAAAAATCATATTTTTTCCACAAACATGATGTTTTAGTCCCCAAATTTTTATTTTCCCAAGGGTAAGAGGAGAAATTGGACCACAAAAGTTGTTGTCCAACATGTCCTGAGTACGCTGATACCCCATATGTGGGGGGGAACCACTGTTTGGGGCACAGCAGGGCTTAAAGGGAAGGAGCGCCGTTTGACTTTTCCAAACCAAAATTGGCTGGAATTGCGAACGGACGCCATGTCGCGTTTGGAGGGCCCCTGATGTGCCTAAACAGTGGAAACCCCCCACATGTGACCCCATTTTGGAAACTAGACCCCCTAAGGAACTTATCTAGATGTGTGGTGAGCACTTTGAACCCTCAAGTGCTTCACGCAAGTTTGTAATGTAGAGCCGTGAAGAAAAAAAATCATATTTTTTCCACAAACATGATGTTTTAGTCCCCAAATTTTTATTTTCCCAAGGGTAAGAGGAGAAATTGGACACAAAAGTTGTTGTCCAACATGTCCTGAGTACGCTGATACCCCATATGTGGGGGGGAACCACTGTTTGGGCGCACGGCAGGGCTTGAAAGGGAAGGAGCGCCGTTTGACTTTTCCAAACCAAAATTGGCTGGAATTGCGAACGGACGCCATGTCGCGTTTGGAGGGCCCCTGATGTGCCTAAACAGTGGAAACCCCCCACATGTGACCCCATTTTGGAAACTAGACCCCCTAAGGAACTTATCTAGATGTGTGGTGAGCAATTTGAACCCTCAAGTGCTTCACGCAAGTTTGTAATGTAGAGCCTGAAGAAAAAAAATCATATTTTTTCCACAACATGATGTTTTAGTCCCCAAATTTTTATTTTCCCAAGGGTAAGAGGAGAAATTGGACACCAAAAGTTGTTGTCCAACATGTCTGAGTACGCTGATACCCCATATGTGGGGGGAACCACTGTTTGGGCGCACGGCAGGGCTTGAAAGGGAAGGAGCGCCGTTTGACTTTTCCAAACCAAAATTGGCTGGAATTGCGAACGGACGCCATGTCGCGTTTGGAGGGCCCCTGATGTGCCTAAACAGTGGAAACCCCCCACATGTGACCCCATTTGGAAACTAGACCCCCTAAGGAACTTATCTAGATGTGTGGTGAGCATTTGAACCCTCAAGTGCTTCACCAAGTTTGTAATGTAGAGCCGTGAAGAAAAAAAAATCATATTTTTTCCACAAGCATGATGTTTTAGTCCCCAATTTTTTATTTTCCAAGGGTAAGAGGAGAAATTGGACACCAAAAGTTGTTGTCCAACATGTTCTGAGTACGCTGATACCCCATATGTGGGGGGAACCACTGTTTGGGCGCACGGCAGGGCTTGAAAGGGAAGGAGCGCCGTTTGACTTTTCCAAACCAAAATTGGCTGGAATTGCGAACGGACGCCATGTCGCGTTTGGAGGGCCCCTGATGTGCCTAAACAGTGGAAACCCCCACATGTGACCCCATTTTGGAAACTAGACCCCCTAAGGAACTTATCTAGATGTGTGGTGAGCACTTTGAACCCTCAAGTGCTTCACGCAAGTTTGTAATGTAGAGCGCGTGAAGAAAAAAAATCATATTTTTTCCACAAGCATGATGTTTTAGTCCCCAATTTTTTATTTTCCCAAGGGTAAGAGGAGAAATTGGACCACAAAAGTTGTTGTCCAACATGTTCCTGAGTACGCTGATACCCCATATGTGGGGGGAACCACTGTTTGGGCACAGGCAGGGCTGAAAGGGAAGAGCCGTTGACTTTTCCAAACCAAATTGGCTGGAATGCGAACGGACGCCATGTCGCGTTTGGAGGGCCCCTGATGTGCCTAAACAGTGGAAACCCCCCAATGTGACCCCATTTTGGAAACTAGACCCCCTAAGGAACTTATCTAGGTGTGTGGTGAGCACTTTGAACCCCCAAGTGTTTCACTAAGTTTATAATGCCCTGGCGTGAAAAAAAAAAATATTTTTTTTTCTCACAAAAGTGATGTTTTAGTCCCCAATTTTTTATTTTCCCAAGGGTAAGAGGAGAAATTGGACCCCAAAAGTGGTTGTCCAATTTGTCCTGAGTACGCTGATACCCCATATGTTGGGGGGAACACTGTTTGGGCACACGGCAGGGCTCGGAAGGAAGCAGTGAGTTTTGAAATGCAGACTTTGATGGAATGGTCTGCGGGCGTCATGTTCCGTTAGCAGAGACCCCTGATGTGCCTAAACAGTGGAAACCCCCCACATGTGACCCCATTTGGAAACTAGACCCCCTAAGGAACTTATCTAGGTGTGTGGTGAGCACTTTGAACCCCCAAGTGTTTCACTAACGTTTATAATGCCCTGGTGTGAAAAAAAAATATATTTTTTTTTCCACAAAAGTGATGTTTTAGTCCCCAATTTTTTATTTTCCCAAGGTTAAAAGGAGAAATTGGACCCCAAAAGTGGTTGTCCAATTTGTCCTGAGTACGCTGATACCCCATATGTTGGGGGGATACACTGTTTGGGCACACGGCAGGGCTCGGAAGGGAAGCAGTGATGTTTTGGAATGCAGACTTTGATCGAATGGTCTGCGGGCGTCATGTTCCGTTAGCAGAGCCCTGATGTGCCTAAAC